>JALBCR010000041.1:0-137757 GCA_030710515.1 Abscondita cerata
TCAGTACTTCGTTCCGGTGCGTATTGCTCTTCGGTTATAACGGTAGTACTCTAAATCCATTCCGGGAAAGTACCTTACGTTCGTTTTGGGTTTTCATCTGTGCCAATTTTGATTCTAATTGATCCAATGGTTTAACTGTGAAAGCGTAACAGGTAGTAACAGACAAACATAGATATTTTCGCATTTATTTCTAATATTGGTAGAAATTATTGAACAATTTCTTTCGCTTTATAGAAAACAATGAAAGGTATGTATTAACACTGTTGTTGTAAATAACAATTTCGTAATGTTTAAGAGTTACTGAGATGCAAAGATTTTTCTGTTGAAACAGACAAAAATTATAATCATAAAACACTTCGATGTGGTATCCAAGGTATACAGGGTGATTTAGTTTGGTGTTCGCGGTTTTTTATTTTTTTTTTGTTTTAAGAAGAAAGTACGATAAACCAAAATATATTTTCGTAAATGGTGTGTTCCCTTTTCAAATGACACCCTGTATACTTTTTGATAGATTCTTGTACGACATTTTTTTCTCTATAGAACTGAGTAAAAAAGTTAATACAATACAATTGTATTCTAAATTTTTTCAGAAAAATGGCTTAAAGTAATTGAATATTTCTCTTAATCCGATTTTACTATTCCGATCAGTTAGCCATAAAAACAATTGCAATTAGATTGTGTCAAATAATAATTGAAGCTAACCAACAGAAAAACACCAAAAACTGCACCTGATACTCGGTATCGCTGATGATAACAGCTTAGCTGTTGAAACACGTGTCCGAGTCAAGTTTTTGGTGCAGATTTTGGTGTTTTTCTGTTGGTTAAATAGACCCTGCAGTTGGTGTTCCTTTCCTTTGAATAATTGAAGCTATTTGTGTCGACAATTGTAACTTACACGAAAACGGTTGTTGTTGGTACGCCTGGTACGAATGGTCTGACATATTCAGTATAGGCGAATGTAGGAAATGTGCTATTATCGTACCGGATAAGTACTGTATGAGTACAAGGCAAGTGTCCATGAGGTGGCAACACCGACTGTTTCTTGCCTAATATGTATCGTTTATAGCTTCTACAAAATTTAAAGATGTAAAAATTAAGTAAAATTGTAAATTTGCGACAACTGCCAAAGTATTTGTTTTTCCAAAGTTTACCGTTGTATTGTTGATATTATTGCTTTAACGACCGCCATTTTGGTCGGTGTCGTATTAGGATGTTTTAGCTGCAAGAATTTTCGGCGCTAATACTTTTTAGCGCAAACGGTACAATCTAGAATGACATGTTAATAAAGCAAACTTTTAATTGTATTTCATTTTTTTATGTTTTGTGACTTTTTTAATGTATGTATTATATTGACTTTAACTTTTCTTGCCTTCTTTTTCGATAAACAATTTTGTGCGTATTCTTGGAATCTCTTCGATTGCATGTAAACAGAACCAAAGATAGCTAATAACGAACTGTCACGGAAAGTCAAAACAAGCAGAAGAAAGAGGTAGAAACGGATAAATAGGACAGAGAATAAATGACGTCAGACGTCTCTCCAAGTCATTAACGGATACCACAGCTTTATTCGTTATAAAAAAATATATATATATATATATATATATATATATATATATAAAATATGGAAGGTGATCAGTACCTTACAGTACTCCTTGGTCAACATGAAAAACATGTTGTTCCTGAGAATCACCACTTTGGTTTCCGGACCTGATTATCAAGACCCTCCCGTATAATTAGGAAAAATGTACAACACAATCACACAAAACACAATCACATTACACACTTAATTAATATTATTACATGTGAATATTAGGGTGGGTAAGGGTTGGCATGTTTAGGTTTTAGTGGTTTTCCTAAACCTTGAAGTAAATGCTTTGCCAAGACGAACCAATCCACAATTGCACACGGTTTCGTCACCACACTGTACAGGTTTATGATCTTCTGGGGCACCATACATAACACTTACATCACAATATAATATTTAAAATGTACCATACGATTAAATAAATAAATTCGTTAAACTATGAATGATTAAAAATGCACATTCAAATTTTGTAAATGATAATGTTACTGCTCCTTGAATCTTTTTTGCCACTCTAATTTTAGCTGCTAACATTTTCAAACTTCAAAACTTTCAAACTCTTCTATCATCAGCAATCAACATTGCTGCATTACAACAACCACTTCAACCACCTAATAGCTCAATTTATTAGCATCAGCTGCATCTATTGTCTTAATTTAATATTTAATTCATCAAATTCACATCATTTTGTAGGTAACTTCATATTATTTTACTAGTGTTGAATGGCTGATTAGTCACATTCCACGCTTGTACAATAAATACTATTATACAATGAAGTCAACTGTCAACTATGAAGCATCGAGAATCCGAAATTGAAGCTTGTACCATATTCTTTTGTTTTATTTACAAAAGTTTCATTATGATCTCAATATTAGGTAAATATTGCTGACGTGTTTACAATTACAAGGTCACACAGTAAATTACATTAATGTACATACTAAATAAAAAAATCATTCCACGGAAGAAAAGACGAATTTAAAAGGTTAAATCAAGAAGGCACTTTATTCGTGAACATACGTATTAAAAAAAACTAATTTAGATGTATAGGAAATGGGAATTTACAAAATTACAGTGATATAAAGGATTGATAACTAAAACAAGAATAAATTTAACATAAATATAATATTTCTATTATTTAGGATGAATAATAAATGAGAATGAGTAGTTTTAATTGATGTAATTAATATCTTATTTACTTTGAGTGTGGTATAAATATTTATGTAGGTATTTAAAAAGAATCAATTTTGTTCCAGTCTGTTATAGTCAAGTCGAATTGAAATGAATAAGTTTATATTGGTTGGTTTGCTAATAGTGGTAGCAATGGTGTATGGACAATCTGAAACTTATACAGATGAATTCGATAGCATAGATATTGATGAGATTTTATCCAGTAAACGCCTGGTTGATAACTACCTCATTTGTTTCAAAACTGGGCAAAAATGCACAAAAGATGGCCAAAAGCTCGAGGTAGGTAATTATTAACTAATTTATGAGAGATGAATAAAAAAAACAATTAAACTGACTTTTTTTATTTTGAACTGGAACTTTAACCACATCTACAGAATTACATTTCTGATGTGAAGATTTAAAATTGAATGTCTTGTCAAATTCTTAAAATTGTTGGAAACATTTTAACTTTACAAAATTGGTCAACAAAAGCAGAATCTTTCTTTCGAACTGGTGTAAACTTTGCTTACAATAAAAATGTCAAATTACAAACGTTTTATACATTTCATTCTGTTGTTGTTGCTAAAGTTCTTGTTTATAACATTCACTCACTAATTAGTGTTTTTTATTGATCTGTCGTTATAATTTTTATATCAATTTTAGAACTTTTGCCCGACGCCTTGCAAACGAAATGTTCCAAATGTAATGATGTGCAGAATGAGAAAATTCAAAAAATTTTAGAATGGGCTGTTGAAAATAAACCCGACGATTTCCTCGAACTTGAGATTATATTCGATCCTGACCACAAATACAGAGAAATATACGCAGATGAACTGACGAATCGTAACATAGTTTTGCCGCCGTTAAAGTAAAGCAATTAATATAAAATGTACAGAATTACAGCAAAATAAACAATCACTAAAAAAAGTCTATTTTTTAATAATATTTTAATAAAGGGTAAAGTGAATGATTCCGATTAATATTTTTATTAAAAAATGTTTGAGCGTTAGAATTTGCTGCATTATTTAGAAACTTTTTATATCTTAAAACTATAGTTGATGGTATTCAGATAAAAAAAAAATAATATGCATTGAAATGTTATCCATGTACCTCTTCTATGCAGTAAGAGACATTTTCTGAGTATTTTGTTTTTGAGTTTCTACAGTTATGTTTGTCAGGAATTTGCTTTGAATTTTGTAAGCAAAGTATGGCACGTCACTACTTTGTTTTTAAAAAAAATCAATTTTAAAATTCACATTTACTTATACAGGGTGTCCAGAAACTCTCCTGACAAACGAAGACCGGAGATTTCTCAAATAATTTTAACCCAATTCACCTAGTCCGAAAATGCTTCCTAAGGGAGCTAGAGCTCTTTGAAGACGGCGCTTGGTAAAGTAAAAAATTAAAAGATAAACTTCGCGAACTGACAACAATTTGACAATGAAAAACGTTAGTTTTACTTTTGTTGGCAGTTCAGAGCCAACTAGTGCAAAAAATATAAATTTAACTTTAATGACAAAAAACAAAAAATTTCAAATCCATTTTTCTAGAAAACGGTGTATCCTAATGACTTAAAGTAAGAGTACCTTTTAGTACTAGAATACCTGAAAATTTAATATTCTAGTGTCACAAATGCTTAAAAGTTAAAGACAAAAAAGTTATGCGTTAAAATAACCGTTGACCTACCCAAAAGGGACGCCTATGACCGGTACTAGAAATTCGCAATTGATGGAATCGATTTATCTCTGAAGGCTAAACAAGCATTTTGCTTTTCTAAGTAGAAGCGTTCTGGAGGTATTTAAAAAAACTATTTACAAGGTGCCATCTTCAAAGAGCTCTAGCTCCTTTAGGAAGCATTTTCGAACTAGGTGAATTGGGTTAAATTGTCTTAAAATTATCTGAGGAATCTCCAGTCTTCGTTTGTCAGGAGAGTATGTGAAAATGTCTCTTGTTAACAAATGTTATGCTTTTTAAGTTTCCAAGGTAGAGTTTAAAAAAAAAAAAGACACTGCGTTTTAACACAGTATTGCCGACAATTCGCCCGTGTCAAATGGAGGCTTTTTTAAAGGCTAAAATTGTCTTTTGCTCACATTTGATAGGAACGGCACGTCAGCAATGGATTGATGAATACTCTTCGACAGAATTTCTTCAAATGAAAGTTCTTCGACAGCAATTCTTCGAAAAACAATTTTTTCGAAACAACAATTCTTCGACAATGCAGTTGTTCGAAACAGAATATTATGTATTTGTAAGAAGGAGAAAGATTTGCATTGTGTACATTTCATCAACTGTATTAAATTTTGAAAAATAAATGTGTATAGAGTTTACAAGAATTTAATAAACGTACAAATTTACTTTACAATAATATCTCTTCTAATGAATTATCTGCTCCACGGATCAATTCCTAAGCTCTTTACAATATTGTAAAACATACTGGTGAAATACAATAAACAATTGCTTAAAATAAAGCGCCTATTTTTTCCTGTCTGTCTCCGAAATTAAACGGGTACTTCCAGACGTAGTAGAGACTTGAAATTCGGCATGCCGATGGGTCTTGCCTTCAAACCAACGGTAAATATCCGAAAACCGGAAATTTTCATATAGGGGCGGAGCCAAGAGGTCTTCGTCCGCCATAGGTTTAACATTATTCGAGAATAATGGGATCAACCTACATGCACGCGGAGTCTAGCATTATTAAATTCATGTATTAAAATTTGCCCGTCAATCAACGGGTTTCTTACAAATACATAATATTCACCTGTCAAAAGTTGTATAGCTTACTTGATAAATATTAAAATTGTTATAAATCAGTCTTCATTATGAAATTTTGCATTTTTCAATGACAACTTGAACATTTAGCTATACGACACTATAGTATTGTTTGATAGGTAATTACATTTGTTTTTGATATAAAATACAGGGTGTTCCATTTAAATTAAGCAAGTTATTGCGGTTCAAAACACGTCACTATTTAATCTTATTTTGTACACATCATGTATATGATAATGGATTTTTCACAAGTTCTACATAAAATCTGATCAATTGATAGACTTCAGTGCGAATTTAGTTTAGAGAAAGAGAATAGTTGATGAGATATGAATCGGCAAAATTGTAACGACTTTTTCATAAAATACAAAATATCTCTAAAACCTTTAGGTTTTAAGTAAGGTAAACCTCTATAAAATCCTTTCTTATTTTGTTCGTAGAAACTGAATTTGTAATAAAATACAGGACATTCCATAAAAAAAAACACAACTTTGATACGTTCTGTGTATTTTGGAACACCTGTATATTTAGAAAATAATTTTAAAATATTCCTCCGATAGGTCTCCATCCATCCCAAAATATATTTTTCTAATTTCATTCAATAGTTTGGCTGTAATATTCCGTGTCGTATACCGTGAATAACCCTGTATACAAGAATTTTTCAAAAATACAACTTTTATTTGAAACAAAAATGTGTAAAATGAATATTTTCTAAATATTTAAAAAATTCAAAAATCTGTGTAGGTTATCGGTCCTTTTGTCTACATAGAATATTCCCAAAATCTAACCAAATCTGCGGAATTATAAATAAGAGCTAAAGTTTCATAAAAATCGGACCGGTGTTTTTCTTGATAGGTATCTTGTTACATACGGACGGAAGGATGGCGGCCGGCCTCCGGACATACATTTTTTTTGCTTTATTATAACGTACTAACTCTAATTCGTTGGAAAATGTGAAAAAAAGGGTGTTAAAATTTTCGGTTTGGAAACCGTCGCACAACTACCCGTCTTATTCCATAAGATGTGGAGTAATTATTATAAGTAAATTATCGTATGTTAAGTGATCTTAATGTTACCGATAAATGTTTAACTGTGCTCGAGGAATTATTCTTGGATCAGGCAGGAAGCATTTACGCAAAAATTAAGGTTGGAGATGAGATTTTAGTCATTAGAAAAGCACAAAAAATCTTGGGTTGATTTTAAATGAAGATTTGAAATTCTCTCAACATGTCTTCACTACTACGTAAAAGCTTATTTTAATTTAAAGCTCATATTTAATCAAAGATATTGTTTGAGTAGAAAACTGAAGATGCTGTTATGTGAATCTCTTGTATTGTCTGATTTTAATCATTGTGATGTTATGTACAGACCGTGCATTGTTGGTCTTGACGCGAGTAGGATTCAGAGTACACAATTCTTGTCTCCGACTTATATGGAGTCAAAAAGTTTAATCGTATTTCGCATAAATTAACGGAATCAAATGGCTTAATATGTATAACAAAAAGAATATTGCATTCTTCCATATTATTTCACAAAATAATAGTCAATAGGCAACCATCCTACTTGTTTAATAAAATAAAACTTAGATACTACGTTCATGGAGTAAATATAAGGAGAAAAGAATTTATAACACCTCAAATCCATAAGACTAGCCTGTTTGAGAAATCATTTTCATATACCATTAGTAAAGTTTATAACAGTCTACCCGAGTCTCTCAAATCGCTTAAAGTTACTATTTTCAGACACCACCTCTTTACCTTTGTTTTTCAAAATCAAAACAAAACTTAATTAATGTAGTACTATTCTTTCGGGCTTTGTATTTGTTGTTGTTGTTTTATATTCCTTAGAATAAAAGTGATTTTTGTTATATGTATACGTTGCATATATAAAAACATATATTGTTTTTTTTATATATATATATATCTTTTTTGTACTTGCACGTTATTAAATTAATGTTTAGTTGTTAAGACGTACCTATATATATATTTTATTATAGTAATAGGGTTAAGTGTAGGAGCAGATTATGAATACCACTTCTGGTTTTCATAAATCTGAACTTCGCCCTTTGAAAGGTGATTGTGGCTAATATGAATCTATTTATTTTTTTAATTTTTGTTTTACATATTAATTTATCTATATTGTTTATTTTGTATTTTGTTTGTTTGTTGTCATCGTTCTCCTTCAATAAATGTCCTTTATTATTATTATTATTATTGTTATTATTATAAAATTATCTTGTATACATTACGATCACGAAACATATTTTATTAGAAAATTTTCAAATATAGCTTTCAAATGAATCAAGTGGGAACCCTACCAAAAATATGTAGTCTTGACAAAAAAAAATAAAAAAATAAAACTTTTTAATTTTGGCAACGATAATTTGAAACACTAAATTATCGACAATTATCTCTTAATTCGTCTGTAAAAATGTTGTCATTGGCTCAAATTTTATGAGGGAAATTCTCCAAGCATTGACATAATTTAAAACTTTAATGACTCTATATGGGTACTATATTAGTTCAAAGAATTTTCATGTCGATGAGTTGTAATGTCGAACAATTGTATTTTCGAAGAATTCTGTTTCGAACAACTGCATTGTTAAACAATTGTTGTTTCGAAGAATTGTTTTCGAAGAATTGCTGTCGAAGAATTTTCCGCAACACCGCAAAGACCGCACCGTCAGCAATACTATACTAAAAGCAGTGTCTTTTTTTAACCTCCACCTTTGAAGATCCTTAAAAGGAATAATATGGGGTAATACCCATTTTATATATAGATCCTTTTTCATCCGAGGTGTCAAGTAGCAGGGGGCGAGTTTGAGAAAAAAATTATAGGAAAACCCCCACTTAATTTTCTAAGAGAAACCATTTCCTAAATTTTCACATTAGTTTGGAAACATCTTGTATAATAAATTTAACGTTTTGATTAATCAAATAGATATTTCAAAATTATTATACTTCTCATAATTATCTACGCGCCGTTTTTAAAAACGAGCTGGAATGTTTTTATATAATACAACATTTTATTTAACATCACAACCTACCTATAAAATTTCATGTACTAGAAGGTAAAAATAAGTTTAGATTTATGAAGCATTTTCTAGTATTTTCCATTTTGTATTTTGTGATTTTCTTCAATTCAACCATATACGTAAACTAGAGTTTAATAGATAAAAAAAATGGCAAGTAAGAGACAACGTAGAAACAAAAAAATAAATAAACCATTAAGAAATTCCAACCGGTCTAAAAGTCAAAGAACTTTAAAAAGAATAATCAAAACAAGACTAAAAAAACAAAATGAAAAAATTAAATCTTAGAAAAAGAAAACGATAAAATTGCAAATAACTGGCAAACCAAACTATAGCTATAGCTCAATACAAAAACAAACTGACAAGGAAAGAACGGCGAAGAAAACATGAGCTTAAAATAATAATAGAAAAGAAAAATATCAACAAAATCCAAGAAAATATTACACATGGGTTGTAAACAAAAGCCATTGATTTTTAAACATAATACAAATAGAGATCATTAAAGAAAAATAAAAGAAGTATTAAAATAAAACTACAAAGAACAAAATAAAATGGCATTAGAAAAATGGCAAAAAATAACAAAAAGGAAAACTATTTTCCTAACACTTTAACGGGTTCAGGTATCAGTTTGTTTGAACTTGCTTGACAAAAAAGAAAAAGAAATGAGTTTTAGAAAATAATTCAAATAAAAGTTATAGATAATGAATAACGATTATGACTTGCCAATAAACGTAAACTTCATTAACATTGCTAAATAAAAGCACAGTTGGAACGAAGTAAGGGAATGAAATTAAAAATATATAATATAAAAAATGAACATACTAAAAAATTGTAGAGAAAACATAGAAAGCGGTCAAGGCGTACCGAGATTGTAGTCCTACACGGGGTATCCTTCTAATAGGCTTGAAAATAAAGGAAAGAAGTGGCAAATATAATCAGAAAAGCAATAAATTCAAAAAAACATGAAGCAGACTATTGAGTTTAGAAGAAAACTAAAATTGTATATAAAATACGAAAAAATCATTATCACGTTTATCACTTTATGATTCTCACAGACGCAGTTTGTTACGGTCAGTTGTTAGGAAAGTATGCCCCTCAGTGGAGAGTAGGGTGCGGGTTAGGAAAGTCAACGTTATTCCTAGAACCTATAGAAAAAAATTAAAAGGTAGGGCGCCAGGTTCGAGTAACGCTGGAGAAGAATCTGACCCAGAACCATAGGTCAGCAGCTAACTGTCCGCAGCAGAATATACAGAAAAAGGAAACAAATCACGAAAGAATTCGACATAAAGTCAGAGAAACCTTCACACAATATTTATTCACCCCAATACACAAACGAATTTGTGATAGTTCACAGCATTAAATAGACACAGATATATTACGAATACACACGAGCTAAAACGGGTAACGTACAGCATTAAACATTCAGGTAACACGAAAATGACTAGAGCTACATAGAATTACAAGTTAAAGTAAAGAGAATTACCCAAATATTTACCACTGCTACGCCACTGTCTCGTATATGCAATTGATATTTCGCGTACTGAAGGTACGCCTATGGTGAACTTAACCTAGAATGTGTCGATTTATGGTACTGAGTAACGTTACAGATTACATGAATTTAAGGAAGACGTGTAAGGGAAGTTTTAAGACTAATTCAGTCACCGCGCAGTTTAAACGATTGTTCAATTTGGCCTGTCTGGGGACGAGCTCGTACCGGAGGGTCAATGGAACTAAATGAGTTCGGCTTAATTAAGATTGAGGTTTAAATTCTTGTACGACTTATACACCACGTAGGTATTAAATACTCTTATCTATAACTAGTTAACGTTCCAGGTATATTATGCAATTACACATTCGAGCGACAAATGATCCGCAATAAATTTTCTACGTTCGCGCCCGATAGTTGGTGTCAAGGGGTGACTTCTACTTGATTGATAGGTCGACTGCAGGTTCACGCGCAATTAAAGATATTAAAACCTCTGACCTTCCACGCAGCAGTAAGTGTTACTCTTGCTCTCAATGGTACTAACGGTTCGGAATGAGCCTCCACCGTGGTCTGCAAATCTGACGGAGTATTCGTGGGTAGCTATTACGGCACAACGCCTCCAAAAGCCATGAGTAGACCCGCAATAGCCGTACAAGTTGACGGAGGAACAACCGGAAGAGAATATATTCGTAATAGGGAGACATAAACCACCCTCTCTAGAATAAACATAGGAATGTTGCATAAACCCGAGGGCAATCGATACCTGATGCAAAGCGTCCCCTAGCCTGAAGAATGCAGGACGTGCTCATTGAACAGTTCACGTGGAGCACAACCTTTTAGCAAATTTTAAAAGCCATTTTATGCGGTGTCATATGTTTTACCTACAAAATAAAGTTTTTAAAACGTTGAAGGGTTTCAGAATCTCTTACCATCGGCCTGATTACCCCTTCAAGCGAGGAAATTTTTAGATGAGGGTTTATCTTCTCCCTCGTGAACGGTTGATTTAGGACAAGCTTTCCGGAAGCGTTCAAATGCAGCGGACCAATCGTGGACAGTTTCAAGTTATCAACGCCGGAAACCAATACAAAGTAATGCCCGCGAAATTGGGTTAAGGAAGTGTGTACACAGGAGGAGCGTTTACACTTCGAACGTTACAAGTTGAAACGTCTATTGACATAAAATTGGGGCGTAACTGTTTCCTTGTCATATTCTTATTATCTCTTGGAGAGAAACAGAAATGAAACTGAAAATATTCGGATTTGACATGAGTCCATCAAATAAATAAAATAAAATTTGATAACAAAATGAATTATATGCTAATAACGTTGCATATAAGAACGAAACATAGTATTTCTAAAAACGTAAAATTACAAACAAGGTACTCATGAAATCAAATGGAATTGTAAGCTCCATAGATAGTTCCAAAACTGCAGCGTTTAAAATCATCCAACTTTGAAAAAAGCAAGACGGTACACTTTCTAGAACGTTAACCCAAAAAATCACAAATCAACTTGATTTACATTTAAAACAATTTGACAAAAAATAACAATATACGTCCAACTAACATATTAACTTTGGCGATAGTGATCAGAATCAACCCCACCATAAAAATTAACAATAATTTAATTTTTTTTTTTATTTTTAAATATTTTTTATTTTTTATTTATACTATTAATTTCATAACTTTTCCATTTGAAGTCTGAAAACAATTATTACATCTCGTGCTTCAACCTAGTGCTATCGTAGAATGTCCGAATAGCAATCTACTAGCAGTTACTTGTAAATGCTTACACTATATGTCGGCAAATTTCTAAAACATTGAAAATATTAAATGCGTTCCAAAACAAACTAATTGTCAAATTTCTTTTTGTTAAACAACGAAAACTTAATCATATAATCAAAAAGCGATATTGGTCTGATTCGTTCGGATACAGAATCACAATTGAAATTAATTCCAAAACTCAAACACAAGTATGACCGTAAAACCAAAGAAAGTGTTGTTTCAAGGAAGGTTTGTACACGGCAGACGTAATAAGAACAGGTGCCAAACTTTAGTCCTCAGGTGAATAGAATTCATAAATTGTAACAATTTTTGTCACCATTGTATCTTTAGAAATTAAACCATAGGTAACTTCAAAAGGAGATTGTACAACTGGCCCTTAAACACAAACAAGATTGCAACTATCTTCAAGTTTAAGAAATATTTCTTTTTATATAAAATTTAATCTTATGTTTGTTGCTTATCTATATCAATAGAGATTTTTAAAAAGTTCTGGCTGCAATCAAACTAAAATTAAAAATATCTTTATTATTAAACAAAAAAATTACTTTACAATAAAATTCAAATTGTATTTGTTTACATAGTTATTTGATGCATCTAAAGGCTGTGTATAAAAGAGACGTATGAGTATTCATTAATGTGGTTTCGCAATGTACGAGGTAACCTTTTGTTGGTTCTTCAATAAAGGGAAAAAAAAGGTGTTTTCTTCTTCTTTGGTGCCGATTCAACGTTGAATATTGGCGATCATCATTGCTATCTGAATTTTATTGACTGCCGCCCGGAAGAGACCCCTCGTGCTCTTGTTGAACCATCTCCTCAGGTTGGCCAACCACGACGTCCGTCTTCTGCCAGGCGCCCGCCTTCCCTCTATGCGGCCTTGGATGATAAGGTGTAGGAGCTGGTACTTTTCATTGCGCATGACGTGTCCGAAATATTGTAGTTTTCTCTTTTTGATGCTGTACATGAGACTTCTTTCTGTATTCATTCTTGTGAGGACTTCTTCATTTGTAACGTGATCTCTCCAGGATATCTTAAGAATTCGGCGGTATATCCACATCTCAAAAGCGGTTATTCTTTCTTTGAGTCTCTTGGTAAGCGTCCACCCCTCCATGCCATATAACACAATAGGGAATATGTAGCACCTCACCATACGCAGTTTCAGTTCCAGTGGTAAAGTTCGGCTGACAAACACTTTCTTCATCTTCGCAAATACTCCTCGGGCTTGCTCTATGCGGCTGCGTATCTCTTGCTCCATGGTCCACTGCTCATTAACTATGCATCCTAAATATTTGAAATTTTCTACTCGTTCGACGTCTTGTCCATTTAAATAGAGTCTGACTAGCACACGTTCTCTTTTAGAAATCACCATAAATTTTGTCTTTCTCGCATTGATTGTTATCCCGAATTTTATACTGGCTCGGTTCACTTTATTCAGAAGCCCTTGAAGTTCCTCTACAGTAGAGGCGATGAGCACTGTGTCGTCTGCATATCTGATGTTGTTTATCATTTTTCCATTAATGGATATTCCTTCTTGAGCATTCTCTAGTGCTTCCGCCATTATTTTCTCAGAATATAAGTTGAAGAGGGTTGGAGAGAGACAACAACCCTGCCTCACGCCGCGTTTAATTTGGATTTTCTTGGATAGGTCGTTGTCCACTATCACTGATGCCACCTGCTGCCAATATAGACTAGCTATCGCACGTACATTGCTGTCATCTATTCCGATGTTGCTGAGACACTGTAGCATTTTTGTATGTTGCACTTTATCAAATGCTTTTTCAAAGTCTATAAAACATGTATATACGTCTCTGTTCATATCAAGACATTGCTGACCAAGCACTTTCAGTCCAAATAAGGCATCTCTTGTACCGAAACCGTTTCGGAATCCAAATTGCTCTGCTGACATGTTCTTATCGCATTGCAGGTAAATACGTTTTAGGATTATTTTAAGGTATACCTTTAGGACATGACTCATTAGGCTTATTGTACGAAAATCGGCGCACCTTTTGGCATTACTTTTCTTTGGTATTGTTATGAAGTACGACTTTAACCACTCCGCTGGCAGCTCCCCTCTTGCATAAACTTTATTAAATAGTTTCGTCAGCATCTTTCTTTATCGCATTATCTTCCAGCAGCTTTAGGACCTCTCCGTATACATTGTCCGGTTCAGCCGATTTTCCATTGTTCAGCTGTTTAATTGCGTGCCAGACTTCATCCGGGAGAATTTCCAGCCCAGGTTCACAATTTTCGTATCCATGAGCATCATTTCGGACGTCACTGAATAATTCCTCGATGTAGTTCTCCCATAGTCTCTTCTTCTCATCAATATCTGTTGCAGGAACGCCATTTTCATCATAAAGCGTGGAAACTGATTTCCCTCTAGTGTTTGATATCTTCTCCCTTATTTTCTTGTGCATGTTGAACGTATCATAACGGCTGTCCAACGCTTCGATTTCTCGGCACATCTCTTCTTCTCTTTCTCTTTTGGCTTGTCTCACTTTCCTCTGGATTTGTTGATGAATAGCGCGGTATCTGGTTTGGTCCTTACTTTTCCATATTCTTCTTTCATCCATCAGTTGCAAGATCTCTTCTGTCATCCATGCTTTGTGCTGCCTCTTTTCTGCTTTTAAATGTTTTTCACTCGCTTCCATGATGGCACCCTTGACCTTGCTCCACATTTCTTCAACATTTCCATCTTCATTTACTGCTTCCAACATTCTCGACATATCATCCACCATTCTTTTCTTAATTCTTTCATCCCTTGTCTTGCTAGGGTCAATAGCTACTCTCCTCCTCTTCTTTTGAACTTTCTTCAGCCTGATTTTCACTTTGCCTACAACAGGATTGTGGTCCGAGCCCACATCAGCACCTGGCATCGTCGTAACGGATTTTATATTGTTCCGAAATCTTCGGTTAACCAATAGGAAGTCAATTTGATTCCGCACTATACGTTCTGCTCGGTCACTTGGCGATTTTCATGTATATAAGCGTCTGGGTGGCAGTTAAAAAAGAGTACTTGTGATGACAAAACCCTTTTCTTGACAAAATTCTATTAATCTATCGCCTCGCTAATTTTGTTCTCCAAGCCCCAACGCTCCGACCACGTCTGCTGACATTCCTAGCAGGCTCGCTCCTACCTTTGCATTAAAATCACCCATTATAATGTTGACATCTTCCCTTTTGGTAATTTTCAGGGCAGAATATAAGTTGTCGTAGAATTCTTCTATCACTTCTTCATCACTGTCCGCTGTCGGTGCATACACCTGTACAACATTCACATTCACTCCCCGGCCATTAAGTTGCAGTACAACTACTCGATCAGATTGTGGTACGAAGTTCTTCACAGTCACATTTAACTTCTTTGTGACAATAAAGCCAACTCCATTATAATGGTGCGCATCATTGTTTCCCGCATAATATATTGTATGATTTGCATGTCGTACTGGCCGCATCCCTTCCATCTCATCTCACTTAGTCCCAGAATGTCCACGTTCAGTCTCATCATCTCCAATACCACGTTTTCGGTCTTTATCATATCATACGTGTCTGTAGGAATCTGTAATTCTCACTGGCCTCTGTTTTATTTCGTTGGGATGAATTTGACACATTTTTGTTAACTAAAAGCGCGTGGCTAACTATAGTTTCAGTAATTTTATTAAAATAGGAAATTATTGCATTTTTGAAAAATAGTAAGCCATCATCGAAATTTAATTGTAAATACAAATTTTATTGAAATTTGGTACATAATCTTCGAGAGTGAATGAACGGAACAAAGTCTTTAAATATCAATTACAATAAAAAAAGTAATAACAATACTTTAGTAAAATTAATTGATTATTCTTCCGTTTGCGCGTGCACAAATTATTTTATAATTCTTTGTACGTAACATATTGTAATAATGTCTTGCTTCCGCATAAATTTTTGGGTATAAATATGTGATGCATTTTAAACTATAGCACAGAAACAATCTCTAACAGAAATGAAGACTTTATCTTTGTTCGTAGTGTGCTTCGCATTTGTGGTAGTAAATGGTCGTCCAGAATCTTACACCGACGAGTTCGATAAAATAGACGTCGATGAGATTTTGTCGAACCCACGTCTGATAGATAAATACATTCACTGCATTAAAACGGGACAGAAATGCACTCCCGATGGTCAAAGAGTTAGAGGTAAGTTGGTACTGCTTTTACCATAGCATCGTTTATTACTACTATTTTTTAGAGTTATTACCCGACGCATTGCAAACTAAATGTTCTAAATGTACCGAACAACAAAAATCGAACGCCCAAAAAGTTTTCCAATGGGTAATACAAAACAGGCCTGAAGTATTTCTTGAAATGGAAGAACAATACGACCCTACACATCAGTATAGAAAAGATTACGAGGACGAGTTAAAGGCACACAATGTCCAATTGCCCCCGTTGAACTAATTGAAAGTAGGTTATTACATTGTAGCAGTGAGCCGAATAAATGTATTTGAACTTAAATCGTTTTTTTTACTGGATATTAACATAAGAAGGGCTATGCAAAGATATCACTATTTTGTGATCTTTCATTACCAAAGTTGGTATATCTTTACTACAAGTGGTGTTACATATAGTACTGTAACTTTGTGGTGACGGAGAACGTTCGAATATCTAAAATTTGCCGGTAACTGCTTTTCGGACTCTTCAGGAGTAAGACCTCGAGTCTTAGTTCCGAATCGTACAATATGCTACTGTTGACTGTTAGTCAATAAGCAAATCGCTTTTAAATGATGATAATATAATTTTTAATGTAAACTTCAAACAGCCCAAAAACAAAAACTGTTTATAAAAAACAAGTGACGTATATATTATTGTGACATCAGATTGTAAAAAAATGTTCAAAACCTCAACACTCCCATTTGACCATTTATATAAGACTTGAACCATTTCAAAAATAGTGTTTTTTGGTAGAAACTGTACTCTGTAGAAAATCCGCAACCATATCTGCAATGTTGATAATTTCAACAATAATATCAACATCTTCAACTCTCTCTCTCTCGTATGTACTGGTGTTTGATGTCTGTGAGTCTGACTCGCTGGTTGAAAGCGGTTGACTTTGCTGTTTCTTACTTGACCAAGATATGGCACTACCACTCATGACATAAACATTAGCGCTCACAGAGCGTCTTGAACGCTCATCTGCTTCAGTGTATCCGATCACACCATTAAGCTAATCCCGTTTGTAAATTAATTTCTTGTTAATGGCCCCCCTTACATATCTATAAATTCTTTTACGCTGAAAGGTGAACCTTATTCGGCTTTTTTATTAATTGTGGCGTAACAAATGTCGGGTCCGTTACTGACGTGGAGCCCACCATTTCTTGATAAAGCGTTGGAGAAACAAGTTGAAAGTTTTTGTTTTCTAGTTTCAGGCCCAAAATTAAAGGCGTCTTAACTGAATTACAATCGCTTAAATTAAAGTGATTTAAAATTGAATAAATGTGTTTAATTTTGTGAAATTATCCCTTCGTTTAAATCTTGTTTTATTTTGATTCCAAGAAACTTATTAACTGGTCCTAAGTCTTTCAGGTCAAAAAATAACGATTTTAGTTTGTCTTTTACGTCAATTAAAATATGATCAGATCTTGACATTGGCAATAAACTGTCAGCATACATGGCAATGATAATTAGATTATTTCCTGTACCTTTCGTATAAACACTAGGGCCGATTTGGATTTCTTGAACATCATCTAATCGACCTTTCTTGGTTTTAAAGATCCACTTACAACTTAGAATTATTCTATTGGTTGGTGCTTCTACCAATGTTCAACTTTTATTGTGTTCTAAGGATTGCAACTCTTCATTTATTGTTGATCCCATCATCATCCTATCGCATCGGTCTAGTTTAGAAATTCTAGATGATTTGCAAACCTCGTCTAATTCTTCAATATCTCGTTAACACTTGATTTGTAATGAGAGTCGTCTTTGGCATCGGAGTAATCTCCCACTGAGTCGGAACTCTTTTGTTTTCAAAAACTTTATTAATTCTTCATATCGAACCCCAACTTCTTGTTCTTCAGCAAGCTCTTGATGATTCAACGGTATGTACACCAAGCAAGATTTCAAAGTATTTAATATTTATTCAATATTTTCATTAACAAATTTATCATCCCTACTAATAACAATTTCCTTTGGTTGAAATTGGGTTCTATTAGGTGTCATATCTAAAAAGAATCCTCTTCTTCCAATGTCTTGGAAATGGGTAACTACTGGTTTCTTTCTTGTCCAAACTTCATACGGTACACCCATTTCTAATGACCAAGACGCAGATCGATTTTGTACATAGTTGGCAGTCAAAATTGCCTCCCCCCAAAACTTAGAAGGAGATGCTGACTGAATTAACATACATCGTGTCCTGTTCTGTTCAGCGGCTTTGTATGCCATGTTCCTTTAAAATTTCATCCATTTTATTGTTGACATATTCTCGGACGTTGTTTGTTTGAACAAATTTTTTTTACGCCCAGTAAATATGCTCTGCCATCTGCTTGTATTCAACAAATAGTTCTTTCAACTCATTTTTATTTTTTAGTAATTTAACCACCGAATATCGAGAAAAGTCATCACAGAACGTTGCAATGTAATGAACTTCCCCACAAAATAGAACACTAATTGATCCACATAAATCGGAATAGACGATTTCTAAAACTTCACTCCATCTACAATCACTATTTTTAGGAAAATCGCTTCAACCATTTTTCCTTGCAGACAAACGTAGCAATCATCAAACAATGGCTCCATGCTTAAAATGGATTGGTTTTTGGACAGTGTTATCAAATCCCCGATGTTCAAGTGTCCAAACCGCTTATCTAAAATTTTAACACCAAAACTCCACTTGATTTTTTAGTCATCAGTGCATTATCTGAAAACCGATCCTTCTTTGATTCGAACTCTTCCAAAATTGTAATTTTTAATGCTTCTGTTGTAGACAGTGCATCTTTGTTTTCATTAGAACATCTAAAATTTTCAATTAAAGTGTACATACTGTACAACAAAATTATTGCGTGCATTTCATCGTTTATAATTAAATTGAGTTCGGTTAGTTTATCAACAGAATTTGTGGTACGTGCAAGTCCTTTGGATTCATAAATTTATTCAAGTTTCGTCCACACATTGCTTAACGATTTACAAACTTTAATTTGTTTTAATTTGGAAGAGTCAATACTTAAAATAAAATATGCGCGAAAAATGCACAATAATCTTCATTCAAGGTCAGTTACAAGAAAAATTGTTCGAAATTACAACTCAATCTTGTTTTACTTTTTAAACAAGCTTTTTGGGCCCATAACCTGTTAGGATTAAATGAGCAATGCGCAAACCACTTTTAAATTATTATAATATTATTTTCAATGTAAACAATGTGAAAAAAACAAGAACAAAAATTATTTATAAAAATAGGTGACTTAAAAAATAATTTATATATTATTGTGACGTCAAATTGTAAACAATCAAAACCTCAACATCAGGTTATGTTAATAAGTAAATGGCACGACATCTAATGAATCACTCGACAGCTGTTTCATCCTTTTAGCTCTCTTGAGGAGTCAGAAAACTCAAGTGCTAGTTCAGAATACCCAAAATACTCAAAGGTGGGTGTTGAATTATAAACTTACACTCTTAGTAATCCCTTGGTTAAGTGTTCACCCTGAAGAGTCCCAAATGGACGAAACAGCTGAAAGTGTTTGTTTTACTATCTGTTACGAATTTACAGCAAGCGATTACAGATTGTTTTTCAGCCAACGCATAGTGGGCAATAATAATCGAAGAATTTTTTCACCAAATAAAAAAATTTTAGAGCGATCAGTTTTAAACGTTCACATCAGAAAAGTCATTCTCTGGATGTAGCTATAGTTCCATCAAAACACCTTAATTCGTTTTTATCGATCTCTCCTTATTAATTTAAAATTGATCGTGAAAGTATCAATGAGTTTAATTATTTGTTATTGATGATGAAACTTAAATTTGTGCCAAAGCAATCTTGTTTTAAATGCAACAAACAGTGAAAAAGATACAGGAAAAGAACAATATTATGCAATTAAGCAAGTCATTTTATTATTTACGATACATAAATATGTGCGGTTTAAGGACACCGTAGTTGGGTTTTTTCGATGTTCATATAAAATTAATTAACTTGCATAATATTTAACTTAGTGTACTGTGTCAATTGTAAACTGTTTAAGATGTAAATAATACCTTGAAATTGTAAAAAAATACACACATTCAAAATGTATTTCGGTCAATGCCAAATCATAAAACAATTTAATCAATTTAATGGGAATTTATGTATATTAACTTTAAAATTTAAAATGTTGCTTGCATCTAATTTTACATGTAAATGTTTAATAACTGTATGTAACTATTCTATTAATAATGTGCTTTGTATAATCGTACAGCATGGTTACTTACTTATAGGTTTTTAATATCTGTGATTTTTATTTTCATGTATAGGGTGAATCACCACCAACTGGACGGAGGTTTATAGCGAAACAGTAAAAGTTTTGTCATTTTGGTTGGTTGTAGGTTGATAAATGTTACATTTTAAAATTATTTTGAAATATACAGTATGTCTCATTATGTTCTTTTGAGACACCATATATTTTATGCTATTTTTGTGATAATTCCGGAACGAGCGTAGTGAAGTTCCCCAATATCTTGAGTTATAAAAAATCATGTTTCGTTGTATACAATAACTTTTTCTCTAATTATGAAAAAAAGTTTTAAAAAGGAATTAAACCTAATTTGAACGGAAATTCTAATCGAGTGGGACCGATATTACCACGGTTACCATGTTCAAAACAAAACAATCTGACAAGTGACAAATAATTTAATTCTTTGTAACTATGTAGTTACGAAAACTGGGCTATTTGGCACCTACTTTGATTATGAAAAGTCTCACTTTACATGTCTAAATTTAAAAAAGTTTTCGAAAGACTCCTCGGTAGATTTCGTTCTACTGGTGATACTCTGCTTGCGAAACGGTAATCAAAACTAATCAAGTGACTGATAATAACAACGAACTTTGATGTACTGCTATCTGTCACGGAAAACTCTAATACAAGTATTAGAATAATTTCGCATGATTTAGGCATCAGTCAAATAAGTAAAACTTTTACTGTTTTGCTATAAACTTCCTGGTGGTGATTGTCGAAATTATACTAGGTCAGTATTATGTAAATAAATTTGTTACTAAACAATGTCAACACTGTGTAATTTTTGATATTCTTTTTTTTGACAGGGGACCCTATCCTTACGCCTTCTTCACTTGGAATTTCATGTCCGTTGTACAGTAGTACGTATCGTTTCAATTTCAGTTTCATACAATGTTTCTCTTTCTTTTTATTCCGTTTATTCAAACTATCTTCCATTTTGTTTCTTCTAATTATTTTTTGTCTTGTTATTTTGGCAGCTTACATGACCCTAAAGGTCCTTAGCACCTCTTATTTATTACCTTCTCTGGTGCATTGGCGTTTTAAAAATCTAGTTTATTCGCTTTGCGGGCACGCATCTGTAAACCCATTTTATACCCTCTGCCAGGGCAGGGGAGTGCTTCAGGTTAGAGCATGATTTTCTCTTGGGCAATGAGAAATAATAATAATAATAATAATAATCCTTTTACCTTTTACGAAAACGTAGAGAAGGTTCTATCTGCTACCCTGTAGATACAGTGTTGCTTTGAATATTCTTTACACTAAAAAGTAGTATATTAGGGTCATTCAAACGAAACTCCGCAGATCGCAGTCCCAGAGTTAAATTCACGAATTTTACTTATTTTCAGAACTTTTTTAGGTAATTTGTAGAATATAATCAAATATTTACTAAATCTGGTTATATTTATTTGTTATTTCTGAAAATTACTTTTCAATTTAATAATGTGAGAGATCTCACCTCCGTTAGTTGTCCCAGGAAATGAAATCCAAACTAAAAATGGAAATATTGAAACTATATATTGCAGTTAAAGGTTTATTTTACCACAATATGTATTATAAAAATAAACTCTAAAATAAGAACCGCCGTTATTTCACTTACACCAGCAAATATTCCCAAAAATTAGTGAAAAGTCACTGTCCTGAAAAACTTTCTCACCTCCGTTAATACAACCTATAAATTGCAAATATATTCGTTAGATGGCGCCAGGCGGCATTTCAAATTGACAGTAATTTATTTGATTAGCACAACGCCATTGCCCGTGTTTGTCTCCAGTTTCCAGTCAAGTTAAGATAGTGTTTTGGTAACAATTTGTGATTGGTGAAGCTTAATTTTCACTTCCGTTAATGCTAAGTAAAGAGGGAAATTATTTAAAAAGGTGGAATGTTTGTAATGTAAAAAATAAGATAAAAGGAAGAAATGAAAATTTGTAAAGAGAAAAGTAAAAAAAGAGAAAAATAAAAAGAAGATAGATTGAAAAAAAAAATTTAAAAAGAAAAAGATGTTTTTTTAACTTATTTAAATAGAAATATATATTTAAAGAGTGAAAAGAGGGAAATGAAGGTTTAATGTTGTTTTTTTTTTTTTTTTTTTTTTTTTTATTTGTTTTTTTTTTTTTTTGTTTTTTTTTTTTTAATTTTGTTGTTTAAATTTTAGTTTTGATATAAAATGGAAAATTAAAATAAAAAAAAATATTTTGTAAAATTTTTTGTTTTTTTTTTTTATTATTTTTTTTTTTTTTAAAAATTTTTTTATTTTTGATGAATTTTAAAAAAATTTATTTTTTTATTATTTTTTTAAAGAGAAAAAAGAGAAAAAAACAATTGTTGTATTGTTTTATTGTAAAAAAAAATAAAAAATTAAAAAAAGAGAAAAAAAAAAGAAAAGGGGAAAATAGGGTTGTTTTTTTTTTTTTTTTGTTTTTGGAAATTTTAAAAGTTGTTTTTTGGAAAAAAGAAAGTAATGAGTATTAAAGGTTAAAGGGGGTTTTTAAAGAAAAATAAAAAAAAAAAAATTGTAAAAATTTTTTTTTTTTATTTTTTTTATTTTATTTAATTATATTAATTAAATTTTTTAAAAAGTTTAAAAAAAAAAAATTTATTTATTTTTTTTTGTTTTAAAGAAGTTAAAAAAAAAAAAGAAGGATGGTAAAGTTTTAAAGGGAAATAAAAAAATAAATTTAAAAAGAGAAAAAAAAGAGGGAAAAGGGGGAAAAGGGGTGTTTGGTTTGGTTGTTTGGGTGTTTTAAAAGTTTTTAAGGGTTTAAGAGGATAAAAAGATAAAAAGAAAAAAAAAGAAGGGTAGAAAAGGAAAAAGGGAAAAAAAGGGAAAAAATAAATAAAAAGTAATTTTTGTAATTTTTTTTATTTTTTAGAATGAAAAAATATAAAAGGTTTAAAGGTAAAAGGGAAAAAAAAAAATTTTTTTTGTAAAAATTATATTTCTCTAAACTGCTGTGTTTGTACGGTATCCTCCAAAAAAAAAAGAACCAAAAAAAAAATTTTGTACTGTTTTGTTTTTTTTTTTAAATTTATTTTTTAAATTTTTATTTATTTTTATTTTTTTAATATTTTATTTTTAAATTTTTTTTAATTTTTAAAAAATGTTTTTAAAAAGGAAAAAAAAAATTTTTGTTTAATATTTTTTTTTTTTTTTTTTTTTTTTTTTTTTGTTTTTTTTTTTTTTTGTTTTTGTACTTGTTTACGGCAATGAGAAATTAAAACTTTATAGGTTAGGTTTCATTAGAAAAGTATAGGTTCATAAAAGGAGGCAAATTTAAATAAGAGCCTCACTTCCATTAATCTAACTTCCGTTGATAACGCTCATTAACGGAATTGAGTATAAATTAACAAAGAGGAGAAACACTTTAATACGGTAAATTTTGAAAAAGCTTTTATTGATTTCAGTAAATAACAACATAAGAACTACACGATGACTAAAACAAAGGATAAACTTAAAAAGAAGAAGGCACACGAAACAGAAAAATCTCGTAAATTACAAAACCAGCGATTGCATGAAAAAATGAATAAAAAGTGACCTAGTTTTATATGAAGAGCAAAACAGAAAGGAAAGTGAGCGATATTTAAGCCGGTATTCTATAACTCTGAGCAATGTCGTTCATGAACAACTGTTTAGTATCGACAATATCGTTCAAAATTCGTCGTTTGCGTACGATACCTATGGAGCTGTCGTTGGGAATAAAAAGTATTATTTAGCTGTACTTTCGCGGGTGTCACAGAACTGCATATTTGCAAGTAATACAGATGCTGAGTAATGAGCTACGTTAATAGCCAACAGTAAAGAAATTTTTATTGAAGAGTTAAGTTAAATTCATGTCAAAATTGCCATGTCATTTTCTTGAAGACAACAACGTAGAAGGGACTTAAGAACTTTAGACCCGTACTAATAAACTGAACTTGAGACAAGCTTACGCTAAGACTTAAACAAAGAATGGAAATAATTATGATGTTTTTGATAAGATTTTCAGATTTCTATTCTTAAGTAGATCTTAGTCAAAACTCACAAAAATGTATGTGCATAATTATGCTTTTCAACCCACCGTAAGTCAAAATTGTCTAAGACAAATTTAAGGCTTAAGTCCTTGCTCGACTATAAATATGAGCATTAGAGACCATAGCAATCCCTTCCTGTTTATTTAAGCTGTTAAGGGATGTTTAGAGTAGAGTTTAGAGTAAGGCAAAGTACTACAAAAATATATCCAATTGTGACTCCTCCTTCTAATGAGTAAAAGTTACTACATCTAGTTCTGTATTTGATTTTTAAATACAAAAGGTTAAAATTGGTTAAGTTTTAAATACAAAGTTACTAAACACTCCGCGTATTCGTTTCCTAACCTCTAATTCACCAACAAATTACAGATAATTGACAAGTGACAACACCATTCCAGTGTGCCACCTTAATAAATTCAAAAACCTGAATCCTGAACGAGACTGTGAACAAGGTAGTTACGGAATAGCTTCAACGATAATGTCGTTGTTGAGGTCGTCAAGGAAAGTCGTTCACAGACGACGGGGGTTCAATAACGACAGGTTACAGAATACGCCCTTAGCTAGAAGAGAAGCTGGCAAAATTAAAACTATAGGAGAGCTGAGTGATAGAGAAAAAAGAAAAGTGAGGCAACAATAGAGAGTCCGAAGCAAAAGATCGTATGATGAGAAAAAGGAAATTCCTTTATAGACAAGTGGAAGAGAATAATTCACCGCTCAGTCCAACTACATTTCAAGAACCAGTTGTACCTCAAGAAATAATACATCTACCTCCATTTCGCCCCATTTCAAAGCAAGCCATTCAAAGAAGAATAGATAAAGACTTAGGAATGAAATTGAACTTCTCAAGAAACAACATACAAGAAAAAAGTACAAAGACTGGAAAGGAGATTACCTAATACACATAATAAAATAGTTATGCTAAACGGACAACAAGTTACTCCTACAGTAAAAACACGCTTAGTGTTTTCTAATGCTATTCAACAACAATTAAAAGCTAATTTCCAAGAAAAGCTAACCGTTCAGGAGAAAAAGCTTTATTATAAACGTTGTGGAATTTAAACAATATTATTTAAGTCTCTATAGGCCTATCAAGATCTAGAAGGTAATC
Organism: Abscondita cerata; assembly: GCA_030710515.1. Classification (NCBI taxonomy): domain Eukaryota; kingdom Metazoa; phylum Arthropoda; class Insecta; order Coleoptera; family Lampyridae; genus Abscondita; species Abscondita cerata. The sequence goes on from JALBCR010000041.1 coordinate 25,378, forward strand.
AAAACAATGGCATTTTAAAATGTCAGAAAACAATACACTATTGTAATGATTAGAAGACTTGTTCAAGATGTTTTCTAACAAGATGCAGTCAGTCGCCTATGTCCAGGCAAAAAGATACTACAACCTTTAAACAAGTAAAAAACAAAAACGATACCTAAATGCATCAATATACAGTGATTTAAAAAAAACACATCTAAACATTATAATCAGTTATCAAAGTTTCTGTCAATTTAGACCATTTTGGGTTCTAAAACCCTTTGTGTAGTTCATGACAACATGGCTTTTCTAACACCGAGGGCAAAAGTTCTGAATATCAATGAAGCAAAAGATCCTGATGCTTTGTTGCAAGAATTATGCTGTGATGTAAGAGATGAAAACTGTTTGACAAAAACTTGCAAGGTTTGCGTTAATAAACCTGTTCAAATTATTGAATTTGAAAAAGATGAGAAGGTCAAATACGAAAAATGGTGTTCCAAAAAAGAAATTAAGATTAAGATCAAAGAACAAAAAAAGTTATGTCAGAAGACTGTAAAAGAACAGGTAGAATGTACAGATGCTTGACAAAATTATAAGCAACCTAAAATCCTTCATGATTCACACAAGGAATATTTTACATGAATATAAATGTGTTGGTGATATAAAGAAGTCGCTGTCTTTTGATGAAGTGCTTTTCATATCGACTTCTCCGAAAACTACAATTGCAAGTACACAAACGAAATTCAGTCGGCACATTTTCGAGGATCAAAGCGGCAAATCACCTTGCATAATGTAGTTATGTATTATAAGTAGGCAATGAAGACATTTTCAGACTGTATGCGCCATGATCCAGCAGCAATATGCGCACACCTTGAGCCTGTATCGAAGTGCTGTTTCTCTGCTGCTTTTTTATCTGATGGCCCTTCCACGCCATACAAAAATAAAAAAATGTTTTATCTAACGGCACATTATTCGAAAATTCAAAAATTACGCGGGATCTACAATGAGCATGGGCATGGTAAGGGTGCACCAGATGATGTCGGTGGCTGTTTGAAAAGAACAGCCGATAATTTGGTGAGTCAGGGCCCGGATATTCTCGATTTTAAGACTTTGCTTGAACAGTTAAAAGAAAATTGCAAAGGAAAAAAGTGTTTGACTATAGGCAGTGAAAGGATAACTATTATTGAAGGACTTTTGCCAGACGACTTGAAACCCTTTAATGGTACGATGTCAGTTAGAGAGGTAACTTGGGTTAATTACAAACCCACTGTTATTGAAGCCAGAAAATTGAGCTGTTTAACTTGAAGGAAGGCAGCTATTGCGCTCATTTTTGTATTGGGGAGCATTCTATTACCAATTACAGCTGATGAAAACTGTTAAGGTGAATCTAGTATTACAAGTATCATTTTTAGCAACAACCGTGAAATATATTACATGGTGAAGTTGAGAGATGCAAGCAAAATAAAAGAATAGTAAAGACAGTGACGGAAAAACGAAAAATGTTAAATAAGGAGAAATATTTGTTCACATTATAAAAAGCACATTTTTATCAAGATATTTTCTAATCTAAATATACATTTTTCTGTATTTTTCACAATCGCTTCGATTTAGTCTGGGTATTAGAATAGATTCCTATAATAAAGTTGCTTACTGTTGTTATTTTTGTTTCGCTGACGTGTATTCAGATTCAGATGATGAAGTTGAACCAGCGTTTTACTGTACGATAAAGATAAATCAACGACAGTAATAGAAAATGAGTACGTTATAGTGAAGCTTACAGGGAAGAAAACGGCCAAGAATTTAATAGGTCTTACTTCTGACAGTGAATGATACTGTTTAAGTTTTAATTAAATCCGGGTTAACAAATTTAGCTTTCCTGAAAATGATGATATTTCTTTAGTCATGAAAGATGAAGTCTTATTTGTATTATCATCACCAACTGTAAACAAGAGGCGGCAATACATATTTGAAAACTTGCCGCCTAAATTATACGTGTATTCAATATATTTTGTAAGTTAAGTCTGTGAATCAAATTTTATTTGTTTTCCTGAAATTATTAATATTAAGCTCGGATACACACTATGTTGGCTTCAGTATGTCATAAAAATTGATTCATTAACTTTTCCTAAAACTGTTTTGTTGGAATAACCCATTAATAAGAACTATACATTAATTAAATTAAAGTACATAACAGAATCGAACTTGGTCTTTGTGAATTATAAAACTTTGCTTATGAATTATGGATTTCATTTAAGCTTTTATATCAATGGTATACATATTGGTAACCAGTGTGTAAAGTAAATTAAATTAAAAAAGACACATATACAGTATGCTTCATCAAAAAAAGTAACAAGTTGGGTTTCTCCCACACTGATAATAAAAAAAACACGTCAAAATTGATTTTCAAGAAGGAGACTTTTAAATTTCATAGACGATTTGGATTTTTAAGCATAGAAACACTTTCAAAGAACATTATTTGACACCCCGTTTCTTTGATAACTGTTGAAAATTCAATGTAGGATCCAAAACACAAATAAAAACACGTGTTTCCATTTGAAAATTAAGCTGGTGGTGGTATTTTTTGAGCAAACCAGTATATTAATTTATACTAAAACTCTAACCTCACTCTGATAAATCGACAATGAAAACAAATAAGTAATGTAAGCGTGGATTAATTGCATATAAAGTATTTTAATTTGTACTGGTAATTAATAATTGAGCCTGCATCGATACCGCAATATAAGATGGATCTAATTTATATCTCGCTATGTGTTCCGGTCAAGTTTATTACTAACCAGAGAATTTTATTCTTACATCATCCGTGCAGAGTCAATAAAGCTGACGAGCCAAGTCAAAAACAATATGAATAGTTTTAAAATAATTAATTACCATCGGTTACTTTTTACTTGATAATCGGTCCGGGAGTAATGGATATTGAACAATAGTTATTTTTCGACATATTCTTTTGTATCATTGGTATTTTTCACCATTTTAAGTGGACTACACAGGTAGGTAAACCGCTAAGAAAAGCTATTTAGGAATAGGCTTCAATTTTAGTTAACACGGCTTATTCATTATTGCCGATTCATGAGATTTAGATGTGAAGACCGCAGGTGACCCCAGAGAGAGAGAGAATAAAGAGAGAGAGAGAGTGATAGAGAGAGAGAGAGAGAGAGAGAGAGAGAGAGAGAGAGAGAGATATGGCAGCGCCATCAACCAATCAACATCAATTTCTATCGAAACTTAAATTTGGGTAAATAACGTTCTGTTAACACATTTGTCACACAGTGGAAGTAAAATTGTGTAAAATACAAATTGATTTTCTAAAATAAAGATTTAGACCGTTACAGTATGCATCATCAATGTCAGTTTGCTGATGATACGTGTCAATATTACAGTTTTTAGTGATTTAGTCTCTGTTTCATTTGCTCGAAATGTATATTTACTTTTCTGGTTCTAATAATACTAAAATGGACTCGTTTTGGTTTTGAAGTTATTTGACCTTCAATAAACAATATCATTAGCAGAGTTCGAAAACAGAAAAAGTTTGTAATATCAGAGTGCTACCCATTTAAAGACCACTTAGGATAGCATTTATCTTAATAATTATTGTTCTATAATATTTGAATTGTTGTAAATGTTTAAATATATCTCCTGGATAACTTGACTTTTTTAAATGGATTGATTTCATTGATGAAAATAAATTTTATGACATTTCTGATATATGTTTACCCTTAAAACTAGATATGAACTTTTCCCACAAAAACTTTATATTCTTCAATTTCCCTACTATTATTTTGATGATAAAGCTTCACTTTTTGTTGCTATTGCCAGCGATTGCAAAAGTACTATATTCCTCTGAAAACGTACAAAATGTTACACAGCAATATGTTCAAGAATACTCTTCAATAGCTTTACAATTTTTATTGTTTTTTTTTCAAAATACGTGTCAGATTAAATAATTACCTTTAAAATAAATATTTAGCAACTCTATACTTGACAGCGTTGTGGACTGCTTCTAAATTAAAAATTTTAGCACCAGTTTTTAGTTGATACATTATAATTAAACAATCTTGAGATTGATCGCCCGTCCGTATGTAAATACAATATCTCAAAAATTTCTGGTTAAATTTTAAAGTTGAATACGTTTTTACAATATCTAGGATTTGATTAGATTGTCTGTAAATCCAAAAAAGCACTTATTTTTCAATTTTTAGAATATTTACAAAAATCTGCTATACATATAGACAAAGTTCTATTTGAACTATTTTTTTGTACAATGAATATTCTTTCACTTTTTCATGGTAAAGTGTCAAGCGGAAAACAACAAATAACCACGGATTAGGTCTATTTTTTTTTAAATTTATTATTACGGTCAACTTTGTCAAAGGGGTCATTTAAAAATGAAAGTGTGTGCGTAAGTTTAGTAATATAATACATAAAATATAGTCCATGGGGAGTAAGTCGAAGCAGAGCTTGAACCAAGTGATCGGATGTTCTTAAAAGAACGATTGGGTTCTATTGGTACAAAGAGACGCAAGCCAAAAAAAAATAGAAAACTATGGGGGAGGTCTATATCCAAAACAAGATAAAAATCGGTTGAAAAAGGAAAAGATTCAAACGTGGTTTTAACTACAACGAATGTGGACTTCTTTTGTGAGCCGTTAGATTTGTAAATTTTTCTGATTTCGTTTTTTTTTAATTTTTATTTCGTAAATCGTAAAATAATCACAAAAAGGAAGATTTTGTAATGAAGCACATAATAAAATTAAGTTGATAAACGCTTTATTCTTGTATTTTATTATTATTATTATTAATTATTATTATTTTACATATTCCCTAAAAATAACAATCGTATGGCCCACAACTCCACACCGCCTTGATAGCAATAACGTGTAATGGCGCATATAAAGTGTGCAGCGACATAAAATGTCTTACCCAAAAAATAAAGTTAACGTCTAAGATCGTTTAAAAAGTACGCTACGACTTACAATATTTTGATAAAAAAGTAAAAAAAATCTATACGTTATAAAAAAATATTTACATAACTGTTTTCTAAAACGTTACATAATGTATAATTGGAAAGTAGCGTAAAGCTAGTCGAACAAAAAAGTTAAGTCGTTGGAAAAAAAATTCCTAACAGTAAAGAGTTTAAAAAAAAGTGAGAAAAATACCAATAAAATGTTCGGTGTGGAAACCGTCACATAACACCCCTTTTTAATTATAAGATGTGGAGTAATACTTAATTGGAATTTCATAAAAATATGGGTTTAAGAAACACAACATTAACATTTAAATGTTTCAAAATTTTATTGAAAAACTTATAAAATGATTTCATCAGCAACATTAATTCATCGTTGCAATTCTTATTTAAGTGGAGGTAAAACAATATTGCGAGCGCTTAATTCATCGGCGTACTGCCCTCTATACGCATGTTCAGGATCGTATTGATTTTCGAGATCAAGAAAATCATCGGGTCTATTTTGGATGACCCATTCTAAAATTTTTTGTATTTTTTCCTTTTGGACATCTGTACATTTAGCGCATTTGGTTTTTAACGCATCGGGAATTAAATCTAAAATAAACGCAAAAAAATTACATGCAGACGAAAATATTTTAATATTTACCTCGAGCTTTTTGGCCGTCTGGCGTGCATTTTTTGCCAGTTTTGGCGCAATACAGATAATTATCGATCAGACGCTTATTTCCCAAGATTTCGTCAATATCGATGTTGTCAAATTCATCAGTGTACGTGTCCGAACGTACACATATCGCCGACAAAAGCACAAAAAAACTTGCAACCAATAACTTGTTCATATTTAGTTATGGGTATATGTTATAAGTATTTAAATTTTGTTTCAATTTATATATAATGTTAATTTAAAGAGTAGGAGTATTTTTGACGTCATTACGTAAAAAAGTTTTATTATTTTGAAAAGGTTTATAAAAAAATAGTAAATCAAAATAACAATAATTTAATATAATTGCTTTGTTAGTAACATTTAATTACATTTAACTACAACGAACAATTAGTTAAAGTGAATACATTTTACCATCCTTCCCAGAAACAATATTTTATTTAATTTTATGTTTCTTATGACGTCTGCTTTATTTAACAGTCCAATATCCATGGAGATGTTTTTATGTATACTAAACATTAATAAACAATATTTTAGGTGCGTGTCTAATCTAATTAAGTCATTGTAATTAAGTGTTTAAACCTGAAACGTATTTTTTTAAACTACGATTCTATAGAAAACAAACAAATATTAAATGGTTTCTTCTCACCATGTTCAAAGTGATTGATTCCGTGCTTATCCATTATTATTATGTTAATTTTCATGAATTACAGCCCTGCTTTTTTTTTAATTGCGTGCGTTCTTTACATTTGAATATTCGGTTAATTTATGTTGCTTTCGATGGACTTTGTTATTTTGGAATTAAACCATAATCGTCACAGTACATCGGGTTTAATTACAAAATATCCTTTTACCTGAAGGTAATATTTCATTTCATATGGTTTTTGATAAATTATTAATGTTTGCCTCAATTAAGTGTTTACGCGTGGATCGAGAAGGGCTTTCTGGTCATGTCAAGTTAAATTAAAGTTTGTTTAATTACTCTGATCAATTTGAATCAAAATTTATTTAACTAAGAAGTCGTATTAATTGCAATAGATCTCTATATGTTCCTATTATAACAATTATTAATTGAATGGAATCCATCATGTTCCTAAATGCAGTTATCGAATTTTGATAGAAAATTTCATTGTAATTGTCAAAAGTCGATTTTTTTTGCTAATTTGCTAATAACGTTGCAGAAGATCACCCAAAAAAGTGACCTGTGTATTTCTCTGGATTTTCTAAATTTAGAAACATAGAGATGTATGCTACTAAATGTATTAATTTCTATAGGTTGCCTAGTCCATTTCCCATTACTATTTCTCAAGAAAAATTTGTTAATGTTAAATAGGTTTCGGTCGAACCCATAAATATTTTCTCACAATTTAACTAAGTTCACGTCAACAGTATTTCCTTTAGTAATTGAAAACGTTTTTGACCTTTTGGTTTTAGTATCAGGTATACAAATTTTCAAAAACTTACTACATCTTCAACATTGTCTGTGAGAATTTAAAGTTCATCCTTATGATAGCCCCTCCGATACTCCAATTATCAAGGCGACCTGTAAAGACACCAACAAAATATATCAGTACAAGATAAAGTTTCGTATTAACTTATCTTTAACAGCAAATATGTTGGGTCATCAGCTCGCAGTATGAAGTTATTGAAATCTTCTTTCGTTAAAACTTTGGATTTTTTAGGATGATACCCTCACTTTGTCTCTTTAAGAATGCAATTAAATTTGTAAACTTAAAGTAAAGTACACATTATCCTTTATTGTAATTGTCGCTCTCAATATTGAGTACATACTCCACAAAAGTAGAAGATTTCTGCTACTTGGATTTGTTTGCAAAATATAGCAGAAATACAATGCCCCAATTTTTATTTTGTTTTTGGTTTCCGCGTAAAATTTTACGTCTTTTACTACCAGGTTTGGCTTACCTAAGCACTGAAAAATTAAAATTGTCAAGGAATCATTTTTTTTAAACTGCAAGTGAATTTTTTTATATTGTCATTCGATGCAGAAAATAATTACCTATCCGTTGGTATATCATGTTCTAATACCTAAACTGAATGATTTTCGTGTTATCTGATTTTTCTACTGTCTTTTTTTTCGTGTTATCTACTCTTTTTCTACTTTTCTGGAGATGATGCAGTAAATTAATAGTATGTTTTGCAATCTGTTTTGCTGCCTATCGTATGATATCTTCAACCAGTTGGCTAAAACAGATTTCAAAGCACACTATTAATTTACTATATCATCTCCAAGAAAAGTAGAAGAAAAGCAGATGACACAAGAACTATTCAGTTTAAGTATAGGAACATGATATATCAGCAGATGAGTAATTAAATTATGCATCGAATGAGAATATAAAAAAGTCTAGTTGCAATTTTTAAATGAAAATGACTCTTTGACAATTTTAGTTTTCTTAACTACCGTTGCTTTCAGACCTCCGTGTCTAAACGTTGTACTTATAATAAGTTTCGCTTATTCGCCCTTTATATTTCATGAAATATTATTTTTTCAGTGGATTCAAATTTTCGTTGCTAACGCCTGAGATTATGTTTTTTCTTAATAATGGTAAGAGATAGGTATGCCAAACCTGGTAGTAGAAGACGTAAAATTTTATGCGAAAACCAAAAATAAAATAAAAATTGTCAGTCTCTCATCAGTCTGATGAGTCATACGCTAAAAATATTTCTGAAGGTAATTCATCACAGGATCTTTAAAATATTAGAACGAGATATCAGTTGGACTCAATTCGGTTTTCGAGATGGCTTAGGCACAAGAGAAGCACTATTTGCCTTGAACGTTCTCGCCCAACGATGTATGGATATGAATCCAGACCTTTATATATGTTTTATTGATTACAACAAAACCTTCGACAGGGTCCGACACGAACAACTTATCCAGCTTCTTAAAGAAAAGAACTTACCTAGACACCAGAGATATAAAAATTATCATGAATCTTTATTTTAATCAGAAAGCTGTGGTGAAAGTAGAAGGAAATAACACCGAAGAAATAGAAATTCGTCGAGGCGTCAGGCAGGGGTGTGTGCTATCACCGATGTTATTTAACCTCTATTCAGAGGAAATAATAAAGAGAGCATTAGACGATGAAACGAAAGGACTTAAAATTAATGGAGTGCCTATCAATAATATAATATATGCGGATGATACGATCCTGATAGCTACCAACCTGAACGATTTACAGATATTGGTAGATAAAGTTAATACATCAAGCGAAGAGTTCGGACTGTCACTAAACGTTAAAAAGACAAAATTCATGATAATATCCAAAGCAGCACAAAACAATTCACAAATTCATATAAATAATCACTCCATAGAAAAAATAGACAGTTATAAATATTTAGGGACAATTATAAATAAAAATAACGACTGTTCTGAAGAAATTAAAACTAGAATAGGACAGGCGAGAACAACATTTATGAAAATTAAAAGAGTGCTCTGTGGCAGCGATCTCAGCTTGGATGTCAAAATCAGGATGGTGCGATGCTATGTGTTGTCGGTGCTGTATTATTTTGTAGAGGCTTGGACTCTGAAGAAACTGGACACAAGGAAACTAGAGGCATTCGAAATGTGGTTGTACCGTAGAATACTGAGGGTAAAATGGACCGATAGAGTAACCAACATGGAAATTATGAAAGAGTAAAAAGGAAAGGAAATTATCATTACGGTAAAAAGCGTAAACTTCAGTACCTAGGACACGTCATGAGGGGAGAAAAGTACAACCTACTCCAACTGATATTACAAGGAAAAATTCAAGGGAAGAGAAGTGTAGGAAGAAGGCGTCACTCATGGTTGCGAAACTTACGTGACTGCTTCGGGTGCACCACAAATCAACTGTTTCGGTCGGCTGTGTCACGAGTACTACGTATAGCACTGATGATTGCCAACCTTCGCAGCGAAGATGGCATGTAAAGAAGAAATACTAATTGTCATTTTAAAAATAACAAACAAACGTCTTTAACAAATAAATAAAACATTTTATTTTAACATTTATCAAAAACTACTAATTATAGCGTAATTTCTTTTCATTCTAATCATCTATTTCAGTACAAATATTTTCTGTTTTATAGACTTTCAACTTATCCTCTATCTAAAGAAATATTTTAGAATTTAGCAATATTAAACATATTGCTTTGTCAAGTGATTATCCTTTTAAAATTATTTCAAAATTATATAATAAGAAAAAAATAATTTCGAAATTCTTTTTGCTGTTACAAGATATTTGGTATGAGGTGGTCACAAAAGTCGTGATGCACTAAATGTTTTTTTTTCAAATCGAACACCCTGTATATAGCTCGATGTTTAAATTTAACGGTTAATTGTACACACGTTTTATTAGACATATATGAACAAAAACCAGAAAATATATAATAATAAATTACAATAACTTAAACTATATCTTATAAAATGTGTTCAAATCGATGTCTATTTGAAGTTACGCATGCTTCTATGTGATTAATATTTTCTGGAAGACGCAGCTAGTGTCATATTTGGTGTTATATTGTTACTTGTTCCATTTGAAAAAAAAAACTTTTAGTCCACTACGAATTTTGTGACCACTCTATACAAAATATGTTGAAATAGCAATGACAGAGTTGATCCATTTTGTCTAAGAATTTTTTTGTAGTTGCTATAGTAACAGAGACATTTGCTGTAAGATAATATCTGGGACACCTTACCTTACCTTATCAACTTTGATGTAATACATGATCAGATCTTACATAGACAAAGATGATGGTTTTTGAATCAAAGATTTACATAATATTCTGTCTTAATTGTTAAGAATAAATCAACATTTGCAGAACACCTTATTTCGTCTAATCATATTTGGGACTTTAATAATTGCAAAGTTCTTCACATATTAAATAAACAAACAAATTTGGACTTGAAATTCTTAAAATACAAATATTACTTAACAGTGATAAATAATTAATTGAATTTTATTTGATACGAAAGTTATGTATAAGTATAAATGTAAATTTGATTTTAATTTTATTTTTCTTAAGCATTGTCATTTTGACATTAAATTTAATTGTTTATAAATCTTGCTTGTAAGTATTAATATTGCAATTACACTTTAAAATTGTTTTTCTACAATTGTCAAAAAAGATAACATTTACGCATTAATGTTAGTGTGCAAGGTATGCTTTATTTTAAAAAAATTTTATAATATATGTATACTATTGTAGTTCAGCGTTTCCAGTTGTCGTTGCACTTCTGAAAAATTCTTCAATTACCTCTATTGGTTTGTTTGCATCAGGGACATATAACGATACTAAATGTAATTCTTCATCTCCTACTTTTAAATGTCCACTTCTGTTTGTGCACATATGATACTGGGAGATCATTTAATAATGTCCATAAAAAACTACTTTCAATTTCCAATTTATCTATATTTGCTTCCATTATTTTTAAAATTCCTACTGAAGTTAGGTGCACAACCTTTTGATTATTTATAACTTGATTTAAGGTTAATTTAAAATGACAAATTATAAAAATTTTATTAATAGCACGTTTCAGTCAAAGCGATGTAAGAAGAAAAAGTTCCGTCCTAGTGTTATCTTTTTCTATCAGTTTTACCAACACGAACCTTCAAAAATACTCTGAATTTTAAATTATCACCAAAAGTCAACCCAAGCCACAGATTATTAACCTTTTCTGTAGCCATGTTGATATCTTAATAAAAAATAAATTACAGGTATTTAATAAAACAATTTTAAATACTTACAGAAGACAGAGGTAATAGTAAACAATTTAGTCTTGAAAAAGACTGTTTGTAAAAAGCAGCAAAACGATCAAAAGAAGATAAAAACCACGCAGAACAAACCCAAACACAAAACTCAAACGAATAATTAAAAATTTTAAGGTTAGCTTGGCTTGGGTTGATTTTTGGTGATAATTTAAAATTTAGAGTATTTTAGAGGATTCGTGTTGATAAAACTGACAGAAAAAGATAGCACTAGGGCGGAACTTTTTTCTCTTACATCGCTTTGACTGAAACGTGCTATTGAAACATTTGCCAATATTTGACATTTACTTTTAGCTTACTTCAATGACAGACTAAACATTTGATATCAACGGCGGAAAGTAGTATCGTATGGACATCATTTAATGATCGCAGTATTATGTTTTTGTACATCTGTAATATTTTTTGTTCTTTGTTGAACCAAGATAGACAGCTTCGTGTCAGTTGCCTCACATGCTAAAATCCGTCGTAGTTCCAAGACTATTTCTTTATCTTTTCCATTATTGTTTATTAATTATGTGTATCCCACCGTCGATTATTTAGTCTATGTACTTTGGTAATTAATTTTACCATGGACAGGTAGCTAACCTCGTCCATGAACCCTCCTCCTTTCTCATCCGGGCTTGGGACCGGCCATGGCGGAGTTAATTATTTTGATTAAATCAATAGCAGTATATAACTAGGATTTAAAATGTTTAGGTAAACTTACCATACTTTCGATCGACTAATTTTTGGAAAAGTGACGAATTTTCGAAAGAAAATTCTTTCTGTTTATAAAGAATCAAGAATAATTAAATGAACTTCAGTTTTAGCAAATGAAGATTATGGATAAAGCTCTTGGATTGTATTGCGCCGGTGGTTAAGTTAAATTGACGCCACTGGTACCGCAACCAAAACGTAGTGGAAAACCGGAAATAAGCTGGAGACATTTATTGATTTATATCCAGAAATATAATAATTGCTTTTCAAATGACGTAATTTAGCATAAAAAAAGTTATTGTTTTTTATAATAGCGAATGCTCAAGATATTTTGTTAGCCACTTGGCGGTACAAACATTTTGCTATAAAATTAACTATGTTACATTTATTTAACATTGCAGATTCATGGTCAAACATATCATCAAAAAAAGTTCCTTATTGCAAACTACGGAAAGTGAAATAGTTATTTGGATCACTAGACCAGAAAGTGATATTTTGCGAGTGTGAGTGATATTGCGTAGCCGAGGCGCCTAGCCGAGTCGGAGCAACACGACCACTCGCAAAACATTTTCTGGACGTGTAATCCACAAATTTTTTATGCCTACAAATCTCAAAATACTTACAAAATTATTATTTAGTTCAACAATTTATTTCTAAGGATTTATTTTTTTCTGGTTGGTACCCACTTGTCACTGCATACTTACTTGATTTTCAAATTTAAATAAAGTGACACTTTGTGGTCAAGAATTTAATGGAAAACGAAGTATGGAACAACCAGCTCACATAAAAGATACAGCGGAAGCTGTATTACCAGTAAAATATGTAACTCGGTACTGGAAAGCGTATGAAGAATTGAAGAAATTGTGCGATAGTAATAGTACCACTAACATTTACAACGAGTATGTTCTTCTTGCATATTTTGATGAGAAATAAAAAAACAATTCTGCAACTCTTTGGTCCATATTTTCAATGTTAAAATCAACTCTGAATATTAATGATAACAACATTGAAAAATATTCAAAATTAATTGCTTCACAACCCACCACACATAACCTAAAAAGTAATCACATTAGTTGAGGTTTATGTAAAAGTATTAATTGGTACTTACATTAACGTTACGGTTACATCTGCGCGAGGATTCCATACAAATCAACGTTTATTTGTTTATTAAGCATTGGATGATTTTCTCTTTGGTGTCCGTTTTGTTGACATTTAGAAAATTAAGTAACAATGGTGCCACCCCGCTCTCTACCAAATGTCACTTTTGTAAAGTCTAGGCCGATTTTGAATCCTACAAAACTGTCAATAATGACCGGAGGCATGAAAAATTTATTTTCTGGTCGATTCAGCAGAACAAGTCATCAGCGTTGTTCATACGACACTTAGGTGAAAAAACAACTGTAGAACAACTTCAAATGCTATTGAACAACATCTGTTGGTCCAGTTAGTTAATTCTAAGTAAACTCGCGAGCAAAGAAATCGACGCACCTCTTTAATTTAAATGCATTTATTTCAGCCGATAGTCAATATGTCGTTTAAAAGACCGTCCTCTTCCATCGTTGCCTTTGAGAGATATCCGGAGAACAGAACAAACCTCCATTGATCCAAGTGCGATTGAGATGCTCCCGTGCAAAACAAAAGTTTGCTTCTCGATGAGCTACAGCCAGCTTTGGACCAGTGGCAAGTCTGTGGGGTATCAAGTTCGTCTCCCGTAGTCGTTGTCTCACTGTCCACTCACTAACAGACACCCCTCAAACAAGACGGAATTGTTGCTGCATTTAAACCGAATTAAGTCGACCTTTTTCAAAGTTATTGAAGTAATAACGCGATCATCTCTTGCCAATGTACACCGACGTCTACCTGTTCCTGATCTAAAATTGAATGACCTAGTCTTCTCAAATCGCTGGTACACCCGTCGAACCGCTGATCGACTCAGATTCAGTTGTTGGGCAAGAAATTGCTAACTATGCCCAATGTGTATACAAGCAACGACTTGAGCAGCTACCTTAAGTGCGGTATCGATTATTTTCACAGATAATGCAAGACTAATCAAATCACTGAGCAAAGGTTAACAAACAATCAGATTTATTTAAGGAGGCTTGAATTTATAGATGAAGACATTTTGGTTCGCACATGCTCGCTACGCAACAAATAGCGATAACTTTTGTTTTAAAGATCCATTCTTCAGTAAAGAAAAGGAGTTTGAGTAAATATATGGTCATTAAAAACCTTAACGTATGGGCTTTCAAACGACATACTACTTTTTCAAATATGATTTCTAGCTACTGAAAAAAATTGATTCAAAATCAATAGTGCAAGGTAGGTCGATTTCCTTGCTCCCAAGTCTAATGACATAAGGAATTATAATAGTTCATTTCAAATAATATTTTTGGGTTCTGAGCGAGAAAATGGTTGAGGCTGGGGATATCCCGTAAGCCCAAGCTTGTTCTTATTCTCATAGGAATGGTAAAGATGTGTTGTTAGTGTATGTGAACAATATAGTGTAACACATAACACAAATAAAATAAAATTAGAGAGGTAATGTGAGTGATGCAAAGGTACTTAGACAAAAATGGCTTAAAAGCAAGCTTGGAGAAGTGAAATATAATAAACTTTCAAAAAGAAAAATATAACAAAAGAAAAAGAGAAGATGGGGGAATTTAGACGAATGGAAATATTTAAATGTAGATTAAGATATGACAACAAAGATTCTTTTCGTTTACCAATCAAATTGACATACTTTCCGAATTACGACGTTTTGCTGCGGCCGACTTGCTACAAAGACAAGTTGCTGCGAAATAACTTTGACGCAGTAATTGAATGCATGGTTAACAGGCAGCCGCATATGATTTCCAAGATACCATAACTACTCAACAGGTATTTCTTGGTAGAATCTGATTGTTTTAGGAATAAAAAAATATGTAACAGAGTGCTTTAATTAGCGTAACCGTAACTGTCTCCTACTGCACGTGATTAAGTCAAGGTTTCTAAACTAAGGTTGGGGATTAATGAAATTTGATTAGTTGAAACAGTTTCTATTCCTTTTTCTTGTTGTTGTGGTTTCTGATGAAATTGTTCTTTAAGTCCGGTATTGAACATTCGATATATTAAACAAAAATTTTGCGACATTTTGTTGCATAACACGTCTGGAATCTGTCGACAAAGTTGATTAAACAAAAGCTAACTAAAAAATAAAAAAAAACACACGAAGACCGTGGAAATAACGGTAATTGTTACAGAAGTGGTTAACTTGCAAAAAAAAAAGTTAGAGAATAAAAAAAACAAAAATTTAGTGATTTCGATTATTTCTTTTGAAAATTATTTAGAAAAGTATCGACAAAAAAGTTACTAGGAAATATAGCATACAAATATGATTACAACGACATAAGTTGTTCTCATTTTCATAAATTTCAGCCAAATTTTGGTCGGAAAAATGAACTTTAGTTGTAGGAATATTAATTGTAGGAATGTTTATTAGTTTTACTTTCAATGCCAATACATTTATGCGTGTGTAAACAAGATATCAAAAACTGCCAGTTACATATTTATAAAACGTCACATACGAGTGTAATATTGCAGATCTGATTAGATTTTGGGCATAATCTATTAAGCCAAAATGAAAGTTAAATTGAATTTACTTTAATTCAGTGTCAACAGATGCCACTTTCGTCAATTAACCCTGATTGCAAAGAGGCGGCACATGCATGCAAAAAATGCCGCTTAAATAAGGTGCTGCACTAGTGGAAACCAAGTTTGGTAACATGGAGGTTCATTCAAATAGAGGAAGCCACTTGTTCCAGAATAAATACAACGTTTTCTTGGTATTATAGTTGAAGGTCGAAATAAATAAATACGGTTTGAAACTAAAAACTACTAGGGGATTATCACAAAAACATGAAACAAGATTAATCTCGATTACGCGTTATTATTCTTTATCAGAAAAACATTAATTAAAATTAGTTATTTAGTTGCATGAAACTGAAGTAGCATAAACAATACTGTTACTATTAACACCGATAGGTGAACGTACGTTGCCGAAATTACCTAGTACCACAGAAAAACTAGTACTAAATTTGTTTTCTAGGAGGTTACTACAAATTTAATTTATTTGAGGTGGCGATATAACTAGCGGAGTGTAGTTTATTGTTCATTGGTGAAGTGAATATCCATATCATCGCATCCAGAATTTGCAATTCGACTAAAAAAAATTGCGATTTAGGGCTATGACAATGTCAGACAAATATTTACATCAGGTTCTAGTTAAGATTGCTCAAGTGTTTCATTCCAGTTTTTCGATTCTACTAAAATCAACAAATACAAAACCGGTAATAAAAAATAATATAAAGATAATACACGTACCTAAATTGAAGTATATCAATTAGAAAACAAATGTGCTATTCATGAAATGCTAATCTAAAACAGGGAGAAAATATTATAGTTTTAACCAATGATTTCATGTGGTAAAACGGAAAGTATTTTTGATATTTGGAGAAAATCATCTAAAAATTACAGGCACAAGCGCTATCTCTTGACAACATTTTTTACTACGATTTACATTACTCTTATGGGCAATAATAAACGTTCATTAATAACAGTTGCATTTTACTTTTAGAATATTCTAAAAAGACTTACGTCGCCTAGATAGCAATATCTCAAACATGTTACAAGCACCAACAAATTGAGCCACTGGTTTTGTCTTAATCACAATAAGAAATTTGTCACTCACAACGTCGACTATTTGTTTATTTTTTAAACAAATTGCAAACTTTTGCGCGCGTAATTATTAACAGTCGTGTTAATAAAAGATTGATTTATACTTGGCATGAATTTGAAGGTAAACCATTACGTTATACGCGATTTTAACTAACGTTACGCCTTATGGTAAAATAACATGTAAGTTTGCCCCTTAACCTAATTAGATTTTTGAAATTTTTGAATAGGTATTTAAAAAAATTTCAGGTTTCACATAAATTTTCAAATAAAAGTTGTTTATAATTTAATTGCACACAACTGTTGTTTAAACTATTTTTTGGTCCTATAGGTAATTACTGAGATATAACTATCACATGATACTAATTGTTTTAAAACTTGTCTTAAAAGGTACGTGTGCGCTTACGTTACCTCGTTTTGTCCCGACGCTGTTGACGTTTACTTTATTTTTTGAGCATTACACCATGTTAGTAACAGGTCGATGTGGAGTTCTGGGCGAATTAAGTAGTATATATTATCATAAATTTATAGCTTTTCTTTCTTCTGCCTATAAATGCGTTTGTAGTTACCGGACTTACTCTGTTCCTCCGATAAATTTACAAACTTATCTTAAAAATATTGATTTTACTCCTTATACACAATATACTATTTTAATCGGATAAGTAATTACTAAGATATGACAGTCACGTGACATTGATTATTTTATTAGTATGTTCAAGACTATCAATTACACAAAAAAAAGTTATGAAACAAAATTTATTGCAAATTTTATTGTTTGTAACTTTTATTTAAATTATTTTTTTAAAACAATTTTTTTTCTTTTTTTTCGACAAAAAACAAATCGCGGTATTAAAACAGTGAGATTATACTTATCGTATCGTTTTTAAAAAATTTTTTCATTAAAGGTTACGATGCCCTTTCTTGACCTCTAAAACGTTTATTTTATTCTTGTACAAAATGTTTTATGTCAGTGTATACATCATTAGTATCGGGACGATGTAGAGTTCTGTACAAAACGCTTGTTTTAATAAATAAATTTTTTTAAGTTCCTCAACGCCACATTATAAATAAAAATGATTTCTGTTCAATAAATTGATAGTTCATTTTCAAAATATGATTTAACTACTCAAATTGAATGTATTTGGCACTATTTTATAGTGAAACTTAATTTAAAACGTACTTATATTTTACTAATACACATATTAAATTACGAGCGTAAAGAACCGAGCAAAGTTCTTAAATTATTACATTAACAAGATAATAATATAAATTAACTAAAACTGATTGATTACCCTCCTATTTGCGTGTTACGGAAACTGTTTTATAATTTTTTGTAGATGACTAAGCTTAATGACGTTTTGTTTGTCTACTAATTTTTGGGTATAAAATCACATCAATTTTGGTTTGTATCATAGACACAATCATCAGTAAAAATGAAGACTTTATCTTTGTTCGCGTTGTGTTTTGTATTTGCTGTAGCAAATGGTCGTCCAGAAACTTACACTGACGAGTTCGACACCGTCAACGTCGATGAGCTTTTATCAAATCCACGTTTGGTCGACAACTACATACATTGCGTTAAAACTGGACAAAAATGCACTCCCGACGGTCAAAGGGCTAGAGGTAAGTTGGGAACTATTTTTACCGTAACTTATTAGTACTTTCTAGAACTCTTACCTGACGCATTGCAAACTAAATGTGCTAAATGTACAGATAAGCAAAAAATCAACGCCCAAAAAATTTTAGAATGGGCAATTCAGAACAGACCCGAAGTATTTCTTGAAATTGAAGAACAATACGACCCTGCACATCAATATAGGCAAGATTATGAAGAAGAATTAAAGGCACATAACATAAATTTACCTCCGTTGAACTAATCGAAATTATATTAGTGGTACTAAACTTTACTATTTTTTTAATTGAATAAAAGCTTGCTAACACTTTTGTTTTATTACTAGTAGTAGCCCAGTATTTTTATTATACACAAACAACATTAAGTAGTTACTATTATCCACATAAACAGGAAGTCGAACGGTCGTTAAAAAAATGACTTTAACAACCTTCAGAATTACACTTAAATTGATTGTTCATGTTAAAGATACAAAAACATTATTGCAGAAGGTTACATATATCTATGTTGGAGACTAGACTAAACATTGAAATTGTAGTAATTTTTCTAATTAATTTCAGTATACTAACGTTTTAATAATAAATTAATTTGTAATAGTAAATTCAAAGATGGTGGTGTAAGTAAAAATTTCTTTTTGTATCACTGAATATCTGAAAACTGATCCATTAAAAGCGTTTTAAATAAATTAAAATAGTAAACCATGCATTGTTTTCGAAAGAAAATAAATGCAATTAGTTCCGTTTATTAAATCATTGTATAATTTTAATGTATGTAATTTTTAAATTTTTAAATTCTTCAGTATGTTCACTTATTGAATATAATAATAATAATAATAACAAAAATATTTATTGCTCACAGGTACAAACCCAATTACAGAACAAGAAACTAAAACTTACTATATTTCTTAGTTGTAGTGCAAAATTAAATAAATATTATATTTTAAAACCTTACTAAAATTATAAAATATTGTTTAATAGTGATTGTAAATTACAATCATTGATGTCACATGAATTTCAAGTATTTTAAAAAATGGAACAAAAGTTATGTATGGGTGATTTATGCAAAATGTTGGTGCGTGTAGTGACATAATAAAAGGCTTGATGAGAACGAGATGATTAATTATGTACATAAAAGTTAATTAGTGATAGTGAGTAAAATTGTTTTGGTCATGCATAAGTTTATATAAAATTGACAAATTAGTACACTCTCTTCTTCTTCTTTCTAACGAACAAAAATTAAACCGTGATAAAAGAAGGTCATAGCTGGATAGACACCATCACATTTAAACACTAGGAATTTGAGGAATTTCCTTTGAATATTTTCAATGCACTTTTTTGGTGTAAATAAGTAGGGAACCAAATGAGTGAGCAATACTCAAGCTTACTTCTTACCAACGAAAGGAATAACGTGATTAAAATATCAAAATTTGAAAATAATTTGGAATTACGTCTGATGAAACCTAATAAGAAGTAGCCGAGTGGCATATCCTGTTGACATGTTCCGAAAACGTAAACTTGGAATCAAAGTAAACACCTAGATCTTTGATTAGAACTGGTCGTTTAATAATTTGGTGGTCAATACAATAATGATTAATAATTGGGTTTTTCTTACGTGTATACGTTTACAATTTGGAATTTGTTTATATTTAGAGACAAACAGTTAGACCGCAGTGGCGGCTTGTCCATATGGTCATTTGGTCAATGACCTCCCATAAATTTTGACAATATATAAAAAACTATTCATTATTACGTGTTTTATTAAAATAGGTAATTAAGTCGCAAGTACAATAACTTAAAATTTATCGGCCGTCGTTCGTAATTCATCCTCTTCAACTTTGGGCTAGCGGTGCGAATTGTCCTCATTGAATTAGATCTACCCGGAAAAACTCGAAAAACGTGCAGCGCCCGAATAAACGCAAACGTCCAAAACAATAATCAACTTTGGGTCATGAGCCGGGACCGCAGTTTACGTTGACTTCGTATAAGGTGTACAACTACGCTCGATTTTTGATTCGTTTTTCGCGTGTTTTAAATCAATTTTAGAATTTATATTGATATGTTTTACTGTTGTTGTGTTGTTTTGTAAAAATACTATTTTTGATTCGCATGCACACATGCGCTATAATAGAAAATGTTGGTAGTGCAGAAAATTAAACAACTAAAAAGTGCTAACAAACTTAATTTTACAAAATTAGTTGAATTCAAGGCAAATGGTCGTCCTTTGCCAGAACTAAGTTTACGACAAACTAGCAAAGACAAAAATAAAGATGTTCATCGAAACTTTCGCAAGGTAATGTACGATTTAGCTAACTGGATATGTGGTTGTGAAGTATCAAATGTATTTTACTGTTTTGTTTGTTTATTATTTTCTGAAGACTCGTCACACTCGCTATAGTGCAAATCCGGTGTAAGAGATTTAAAACATTTAAAAGATAAAATAAAAAAAAACATGCTTCGTCTGCAGAACACATGAAATGCTCGGTAAATTTTGCAACCGTAGGAAATGTTGATATTCGTACACAGCTAGACAATGCTTACAGAAAATCC
Source organism: Abscondita cerata (assembly GCA_030710515.1). Classification (NCBI taxonomy): domain Eukaryota; kingdom Metazoa; phylum Arthropoda; class Insecta; order Coleoptera; family Lampyridae; genus Abscondita; species Abscondita cerata. Next base: position 46,337 of record JALBCR010000041.1, read on the forward strand.
CTTAGAGATTTTAATGAGAATGTTTCGAAAAATCGCTATATTTTGAACAGAATTGTAGATTGTATAAAATTTTGCGTTGCATTTTAGTTATTTATATTTTTTTAAGTTTGTCTATTTTTAAATTAATTTTTGACCTCCCAGTATGATTGACCACGAGCCGCCACTGGTTAGACGAACACCATGCCTGTACGATGTTTAGATTATATTGGAGATAATTACAGTCGTTTACCTTAGAAACATGTACCGGGTGGCCAACTAAGAATGGACGCCGGCTATATTTCGGGAATTATAAATCTGACAATATTGAAAAAAAATATTTAATAAGTAAATCGACTACGTAAAATCGCGGAAAATTATTTTGAAGTTTGTAAGATGACCGCTAGGGGGCGAAACTGTTATGGCCGATCATAAAATTGGCTCTTTCTCCAAAATTATGCAAATATAAATATATTTTAAATATTGCTGTAGTAAAGACCGCAAAATTTCTGATTTTTTTTTAGAGTACTTTACTCTGTTTTAGAAAATGTAGTAGTGGGGGAATGTCAAACATGTTTTTATTTAAATGCAAATAACTCCGGTATAAGTTAACGGAATTGAACAAACTAGGTATCGTTTAAAAGAGCTCTTCTTACTTAATAATATGCAGTAAGATAGTCTGAATAAATTTTGACGTGATAGCTAGAGGGCGCTGTTTAACATAATAGCACCCTATGTATCTTTTACACAGTTAAATAGAGGACAAAATTCCTAAACAGTCAGCGCAAACCGCAACTTCCTATCTTTTTTCAAACCGCTGAGCTTGACCGCTGACTATGCAACATCTATTACATATTTTACGTAGGAAAATGAATTTAAATTAATTGAAACCATTTCATTAATGCCGCCCTAAATGTTCAAACAGTCGTTCATTGTTTTTGATGCACTTAAGCATCTAAAACCGACAATGTATGCAAAAGAAGAGAATAAAATGGTAAATAATAATCAGTTCTTAACGAAGGCACCCGTCATAAAATTAGTAGGCTGTGAAACAAAATTAGAAGCAATACGTCAAAATATTGGAACAATTCATGTCAATATCATTTAGTTGCTATTTTTCAAAGCTTGTTCTCGATTTTGTTATTGCGTGTGATTGTTTGAGTTTTTCGTGTAGTTTGAGTTTACTTGTTGTTGTTTGTGTTACGTTAGTGTTGTTAGTATTAGTATTAGATAGTCTTAGTGCTGTGCTGTTAAGTGTTACAAAATGCTTTATACCAACGAAGAGTTATTTGACATGATAGGTGTCTATTTTGAATGCATAAAAATGAAAGGGTATATGCGCAGCAATATTCCGATAGACGGCACCCGAGTAAAAAGGTTTTTTCTGCGAGTTATCCATCGTTTACAAACAACTGGAAGCGTCCATGTTCCCGTATACCGTAGACAACACAGGAGACGTACCGAAGAGAACATTATTAATGTTTTAGCTTATGTGCAGTTTAATCCACACCTAAGTACTAGAAGTATTGCACAGGATCTGGGAGTAACTCAATCTACCGTTCAAAACATTCTCAAAGAGCACAGGTAAGCGAATCTTCAATGTTGAAACTCTACTGTAAACTTACAAAGGTTTACTTAATACTTATCCTACTGTTGAATCAGTAGTGATCATCTTACATCTTTCAGGTTACATCCATATCACTTAGTCCTGCATCAGGCATTGACTGCTGCAGATTTTGATCGAAGACTAGACCATTGCCACTGGCTCTTGGGTATGATGGCAGACGATTCCCAAATTCTATCACGTATATTGTGGACAGATGAGGCCACCTTTCATAGTAATGGCAGTGTAAATGTCCATAATATGCACTATTGGTCAAGAACGAATCCGCACTGGATGCAATAAGTTCAGCACCAAGGTCGTTGGTCTGTAAATTGTTGGGGAGGGATTCTAGAAGGGCAAATTATCGGTCCATTATTTTCTAATAACCAACTAAATGGCCACAATTACCTACAGTTAACAGAGCAATTGCCGATTCTGTTAGAGGAAGTGCCCCTAGAAAATCGAAGACGAATGCTGTTCTAGCACGATGGCTGTCCAGCCCACTTCGCAGTGAATGTTCGTCAATTTTTAGATGCCAACTACCCTGGTAGATGGATAGGACGGGGCAGCATTTTTCCATGGGCGGCTAGATCACCGGATTTAACATGCCTGGATTTTTATTTATGGGGTCAAGTAAAAGATATAGTTTTTGCAACCGGATCCACTACACGTGATAACATGATTGGACGAATAAGGGACTGTATGCAAACTATTTCAGTAGCTGAACTAGAGAGTGCAGTTTGGTCTACGCGGGAAAGGATGCTTAAGTGCATCGAAAACGATGGACTGCAGTCTGAACATTTAGGACAGCATTAACTAAATTGTTTCAACTAATTTAAATTTGTTTTACGTGTGAAAGATGTGAATAGTCAGCGGTCTAACACTTGTTTTATTGATATCTTTGGTTTCAAAAAAGTTTGCACCGACTATTTAGAAATTTTGTCCTCTATTAAACAGCGCCCTCTATCTATCACATCAACACTTATTCGGACTATCTTTATATAGCATATTATTAAGTAAAAAGGGCTCTTTTAAACGAGACCTAGTTTGTTTAATTATGTTAACTTATACCGAAGTTATTTCCATTTAAATAAAAACTTGTTTGACGTTTCCCCACCACTACATTTTATAAGAGAGAGTAAAATACTCTAAGCAAAAAAAATCAGAAATGTTGCAGTCTTTACTACGACAATATTTAAAATATATTTATATTTGCATATTTTTGGAGAAAGAACCAATTATATGATCGGCCATAACAGTTTCGCCCTCTAGAAGCCATCTAACAAACTTGAAAATAATTTCCCGCGATTTCTCGTAGCCGATTTACCTATTAAAATTTTTTTTTCAATATTGTCAGATTTATAATTCCCGAGATATAACCGGCGTCCATTCTTAGTTGGCCACCCGGTACATATAATTTTAAATCGTCGGTAAAAAAAAGTTTGTTGCATGATAATATGTCTGCTAGGTCGTTGATAAAAATCAAAAATAGAAGAGGGCCTAAGTTTGACCTTTGAGGAATTCCAGAAGTGGCGAGTATTGGACGAGATGAATAATTATTAAATGTTATGTATTGATGGAGGTTGTAAAGATATGAACGAAAGAATAACAGTAATCAGCTATAATCTAAGATGTTTAAGAAAAAATTACATTTCCTCAATGGTACTTTTCAAGAAATATGCCAAATTCATTTGCAGTTTTTCCCACTTCTCCACTTAATGTTTTGTTCGGTGTTCCGCTCTTTCTATTTTTTACTATTCTGGTCTTTCATATTAGCTTCAATGATACTGTCGCATCCACACTTGCGACCTCTAACTAAAACTACGTTTAAGAGCAAATTTTAAACAATTTGGAATTCAATGTACTAGAACACGCCCCAAGGTAGTCACCGGTGATGAACACAACGAAATAAACGTATTGGCATATTTTAATGCAAATCCACATGAATCGATCAGAGCTGCGTCTGAAGATTTGGAACTGTCCTACTCGTCGATACAGAGAATTTTGGCACAACGTAAAATGCATGCTTTTTCTATTATAAAACTACAAGCTTTCGGCCCAGGTGACGAAATACGTCGTGTAGCGTTTTGTGAAAGCATTTTATCGAAAACGCAGGAAGACCCAAATTTTTTGAAAAAAATTATTTGGACCAATGAGTCAAAATTTAGTAGAGAAGGAATCATTAATAGGAAAAATTGGCATTATTGGGCAGAACAAAATTCTTAGATGGTGCGCGAAGGTAACTTTCAAGACACATTTAGTTTTAATGTTTTTGTTTAATTATGGATAATCGTGTTTGTTTTGAAGTGTATGACGAAAATTTAAATTCTCGCAAATATTTAAAAATGCTTAGAGTGGTTTCAAATTTTTGGAAGATTTACCCCTAAATCTTCTAAATTCATGTTGGTACCAAATGGATGGTGCTCCAGCCCATTCAACCCATGAGGTTTATCAAGAATTATCCCATATGTTCGAAGATCGTTGGTTTGGACGCAATGGTCTATCTCTATGGCCTCCCAGAGTACCTGACCTAACACCCCTGGATTTTTTATGGGGGTATGTCAAGACTAAAGTCTATTCAAGGCCAGTCCATAACAGAGATGAAATATTACATCGGGTTCAAACTGCCTTCGCTGAAGTAGATGTGCAAATGGTTAAAAAATGCACAATAGCTGAAGTTAACAGAAGAGCTTTATTGTGCTTAGAAAACCACGGACGGCATATCGAACAGTTGCTAAATTAATAATTAAATTAATTTGCTTCTATTTTTTGCAATGTAATTTTATTTAGAGGCCATAATTGTAGATATCTCTCGTTAAGCAAACGGCAAGTTCTTTCAATAATCTTGTAACATTCTCCATGAACAAAAATAAATTTAGTACGTCTTTATTCAAATATTCTTAGTGGATTTCCATATCGTGTATAATGGGTCACGTCGACGTTTACAAGTTTGATAAATAAGGCACATTGATTTAATTTCCACAGGTCACGAGTCAGAAATTATTTAATAAAATAGAGAAATATTGTGTGTCGAATGTAAATACATCGATAGCAGGAAAATGGTAACAGATAGGTATAGGGAACCCTTATAAAGATTGAAAGACCACTTAATTCTCCATCACATAAAGCAACAAGATACAGAATGTTTCATTTAAAAAAATTGACTTTTGGGCAGTTGAAGTTAGTCAGATTTAGCCAAACATTTTGAACACCCTGTAAATAATGAGATGTCAAATTACACACATTTAAAAACTTAACAGTTCTCCTAATTATACCCCAAATTTTGTTACTATAACTTTCTTTTTCAATCATTGACAAGCGTTTGAAAACAATACTACAAAACCAATTTTTCTCAAAAAAATGAGAATATCTCAAAATCTATTGATTTTTCATATAGGTTGTGCTACATAAAAGTAACTCAGATTGTAGCGTAGAATCCAAATATACAAAAAAAATATATCATTCCATTTAAAATAAGAAAGTTGGTAGCTACTTCCGGTGCAACCGGAAGTGCTAGGAGAGCTGAAATATTTTGATTAAATAGAACTTTCTGAGCAATCCCCTATACCCAATTTTTAAACAAATATTTCAACGGGAAGTCCATAAACTTCTAATGAACGGGTTAGCTGAATCACCCGGTATACAGTTCTTTCTTGTATTTAATTGTCATATCATTCCAGTTTTTTTGTATAAAGTTTGTTTGAACTTTTCTTGTTTCTTATAATAAGTGAAAATTTAATTAAATCAAATTAAACTTCTTCAATAAGGGTTGCAACATGAAGTCTGTCTCGTGTTAACGTAAAAGTCGATGCTCTCCTGTGCGAATAGTGTATTCGTAATTTTTAAATCATTTACAATGCAGAAATCTAATATCCCATTTCCGTCACTATTTGTATTTCCTTCCTCAGACTTCCCTAATACCGCTTTGTCTTTATTCTCCTTCGAATCATCATAAAACTAATAAAATTAAAACAACAATTAACAATTAAAACTTGATTTTAAAGAAACTTCAGCTAAAAAAATTAGTGGATTTGATTATTGGTCTAAAAAATAGTTATTTGTGTATCAAGGCTGTAAAGTTTTTTTCGGCCGTTCTGATTGTTGATGGCCGAGGCGTCAGCCGAAGCTATCATATCAGAAAAGGACAAAAAAACATTTACAGCCGCGGTACACACAACGTTTTTTAGGCGTTCACTCTAAAAGTAACGTACGAATGCTAAAAAAATGAAACAATTTGTATTCAGTTTTTTTTTTCAAAATATATTCTATTTTTTGTTGATACATAAGATTATACTACATGCGATGTCACATCAATTATACTTTATTGCAATGAGGCATGGGTATCGTGGTTCAACGAAGCGCCCGTTTTACTTTTTTTGACACATGAGTACAAAAAAGTGCTACTTTACGGCCGCAAATGAAGACGTAAATTGTCTCTTTTTCAGATGAGCGCCTAAAATAGTTATTTATGTAACAAGGACAAAAAAGTGCACTTTTATGTACGAGACTGAATTTGCTGGCCGAGGCGTTAACCGAGGCAAGCAAACAGGCGAGGTTATTAAAAACACTTTTTTCCGAGGTACATATTAATTTTTCCGTTGACCTTAAATTAATTAATTTTCTATTTATTACCGTTTACTGAAAACAAAATGTTTAGTAATTTTAAACAAAAATTTTACGTTTGTTCTGATTTTTCTGTACCTAATGTTCACTTCACCGTTCAGTATTGTAACATTTGTGTCAAAATTTATTAAAGGAAATAAAAGCTTTCCGCGTTCGAATATTGTACCGATAAAGCATTTGTTTACAACAATTACATAATTTTTATAAGAGCACTTGATTATGATAGGTAATAGGTAAAACATGTACTTTTTATAATTTATTAAAATAATAAAAATTACATTTAGGTAGTGTTATTTTGAAGTATATTTAAAAATTAATGCATTTCTTTAATTGTTTATGATCAAAGATGTAATGAAGTTTCTCCTATTAAACACATTAAAGTCGATTCTTACTAATTGGACATATAATAGTTATAAGACTGAGTTTGTACCGTGGTCAGACTTATAATCATTTTATATTCAATAAAAATATTGCCTGACCGTAAGAAAGTATGCAAACGTAGTTTTTGATTCACTCCGAAAATGTTTCAAAAATGTAATAATCTTCTTTCAGCTTATTGAAAACTGTAAAATTCACCTTGTTTTTGTGTACGAATAAATCTTGAACCCAGTAATGTTGATGGCTTATATGATTCTATTTTGTTTTTTCCTGCGAAAGAATCAATATTCAAATGATTTTTCACAAGTAATTACTGTTCTTGTGTTTTCCATTAGCATTATTACTTATTTACATCAATCAAACACAGTAATAGAAAGGTACCCATAATTAACTCACTTCTACTGTAAGTTTTTGTATTTTATGATCGTAAAAATTTTGTATCGGAACTTTGCTTCTGTATCAAAATGTTACCTAATAAAATTGTCTAAAGCAATCTCAAGTCGTATGAATTCTGTCTTACCTTATAAATGAATAACTTTAAAGAAGTTAAAGTGTTACATATTGAAAACAATGTATCGAGTATTGTGAGATTACAACCAGGCTCTTCTATATGCTTCGCACATTGTAGAAACTATAAACAATTTATTAATATCATTTCAAAGCACTTAAAATCATTTACTTGTAATTTGAACAACAAATTGTTTTTGTTCAAAGTTGTGTGGGATTGAGAAATTGAGGTTATAAATGGAAGTAAACAAACAATATTCTGCAGTATCTAAAATGTTTCAGTATGTACCTAAAGTACTGTAATATCCTATGTAGTCACTAAATTCATTCTTTCTTAAAAATGGGTTTTCATACTGGTTACTTCGACTTTATTTAATTTGACATAAAATAATAATTGACATTGACAGATGTTTGCGGACGAAAAGTGTTTGCGGACGAAAAGTATTACAGTTAAAAAAAGTGTTACTTTATGATTATTCAGGGAGTACGTAAAACTCAATTTTATAATGAGGTCGACGGAAAAAGTTATTATAGTTATTGGATTGTGTACTTAAAACAAGAAATACTCCGAGGATTGTCAGTAACTCTATTACCTTACAGTTAATTTTTCAGGTAATTGTAGCTAGACGGTTTATTCATGTTCCACATAAAGACATAACTTATAAGCGTTGCGCAATCTAGTGTCAACTCGTGCTAACGTAACTATATTAATTCCTCTTAAAGCAACTTTGTCGACAGATGTGTAAGCAGTTACATAAGTCGATCCTTCGATTATTAAAGCCAACAATCTTGAATACCATGCTGTAAAGTTCGCAAGAGCTAGTACAGTAGCAAAGAAACACACGATAATCACTCGACAGCTGTTTCGTCCTTTTGGGACACTTCAGTGGTGAGAGAACTCGAGTGTAAGTTTACTATTGTACACTATGATTGTATAAATGCTCTCTGTAGACTCGAAAAATATACCGCACAAAATTTACGTTCGACTTTTTTAGTCGTATGCAAACATGACAACGATGTTACTGTGTGTCACGAATGCCAAAATTTTATTCGATAAGTAAGTAATAATAGATATATTGTTATATTAAAGCAGTAATTCTTGTGCATTAACATAGAAAGCAAGCATGAAGATAACGAAGGAGCAAAAAACTATTTACATAATTTTTTGGAGTACAATCCCAATTTAAAATCGGCATATACGACTTATAAGTGTTGTAACATCAGTATCGACTCGTGATAATGTTACACGTTTGAAATTTGCATTAAAGCAACTTTGTCGACAGATGTGTAAGCACTTACATAAGTCGATCCTTCGCTTATAGCCAACTAAGAGTCGAATTCAAGAAAGCTTCCTAATTCTCCACTCACACTCATACCATACTTACCCTAACTTAACTGAACGTCAAGTTGACGTTCTTAGTTGTTTAGTATAATTTTCGTTCTCCAAACAATATTTTTGACATATTCGATATTAAAACGTAAATTCAGTTACGCTCAAGTATCAAATATGTCAAACATATAATTAAGTATAGACAGAATTATTACTTTATTGTTATTTTCATTCTATTAGAAATATTATAGTTAGTTGTGAATAAGAGTTTTAATTCACGTGAGCAACATTTCGAGCAATTGCTCGAGGTTAGTGGTTATTTGGTTCAAAAGCTACTTATGCAACAAACGAATTCACCGTATTTAAAAAAAGTATTTTACTTTTTTTATTTGTGTATGTGTTTACTACCATGATAGCTACACATAAAGTTATTATAGATTATTATCGAAAGTGTAGAAATTTCTAACTGTAGGTAAAGATATGGTGGTGCAAATAAAAGAAAGTGAAAAAAGTCTTTACTTAGATTGTTACGGTTTTATTTGTAAACAAACTAAAATAAAATATAACAGTGCTAGAAGCCCTGCCGGCAGCTCTTCTTAGTCGGAAGTGGTTGTGGGTTGATTGAGAATCGTTCAAAATGAAGGCCTCTACCCTGTGCGAAGAGTTTAGGATTACATATAAGAAATATCTAGAGTCACTAGGAACTCGTAGACACAGAAACAAACCGTACGTGAATAGAAGTATGTATATTGTTATAGCGACTAGAGTTCAATTAACACACAGAGAAACACATAGACACGACAATAGCAAAATATAGTTATAAAATAATAATAATTCACGAGAGCGTGTTAAAACACGAATACAAATTCGAGGCACAAACGCCCCAAATAGGTTAGCGAATTTGACAGTTGTAGCACCAAGTATCCCTGCAAGCGATTCACGCGACAAATATTGTTTAAAATGTATTTAACAACAATTACGGAGAGTACCGGACCTTGGCCGATTATTTAAATAGGTTCAAAGCGCACAAAATTAATCAGGTACCTGAAAGATCTTTTTAGTTCACAAACGTATTTATACCTACAGCGCCAAAAAAGGTACGTTGTTAAACTTACGACCACGGTACGTATACATAGGATGCGACAAAATTTATGAATAACATGCATAAAAGAATTAACTTAGCTTGTATAACTCGGAAGTCTTCGGTGTTCGACAGTTAATCGACAGAGGTAACAGCTCCCGTATCCAAATCTAATATTTGATTATCCAATGAAAAAAAAGGAAAAGCCAAAATGGACTTCGTTGATAACAGTTGCTGGGCTGCTCACAAATGACCAGATAAACGGCTTATCTTGGGTGGTGGCCTTGACCCGAAGAAGGTAGGTTGAAATTGCTATGGTGTGATACCAGATGCACTTAGATATTTTATAATTTTTGATTATTATCTTTGTTAGCATAACCATAATTAAATATCCATTGACTAATTAAAACGAAGTACGTCTGCAATGACTAGCAGAATAAGCTAAAGGGGAAAACCCACAAAAGAAAAAAAAGGTGCCTGCAATTAATAGATCCTGTAAGAGCAAATATTTTATTAAAACCAAGGAAAGTAAAAAAAGTACTTACACAGGAACCGTAGTCGAAGACTTATTCCCTACTTTAAACGAGATGATTTTACTTCAATCAATATTACAAAGCACATGTCTAATTGTTCGATTTTTGGACAGTATTTTCCAGGTACACCTTTTCGCGGCAGTCAGTAAAAAGGAAATGAAGATTTCGTTGTTAAGGTTATTTACATAATCACAGTTTTGTTTTTGGGGCTTGTGGTGAGAAAATAAATTTGTTGATAAAAGTACGTACCTATTATATTTGTCCAGCGTGCATTTTTTAGATATTTGTGTAATGTGACGATATCAAGAAATACTTCCAAACTATAGTACTTTTCCGAAAATGTAATAATTTTGTTTGATGTTGTAGGTTACCGCATTGATCGCACTCGCTGGAGGATGCACATGTGACAAACTTGTAAAAATGTGCGTAGGAGATGTGGAAGATAAAGGCGATCTCCTATTGGTACATCTTCCATATACCAAAACTCACAAGAGTTTCTCAAACTGGAAAACCCTGAAACTTATACGGGGCACGCATTTAGAAGATCTGCAGCTACGTTACTGGCAGATTGCGGTGTAGATATTCTTACTTACGTTTTAGAGGATGTAAAAGTGACAACGTGGCCCAAGGATATGTGGAGGACTCCCTTCAACAAAAGGTACAGATTGGCAAGAAAATATTAGGTGACAGTGGTACGGCAGGAAGTGCATCAAGACGTTTAGCACCCAGTTGTGATGATTTACCAGTCAGAAATTCTGAAGTCGGTAATTCTTTAAGCAATGTTAATGTAACGAAGAATAAGAACATTGCAAATTACAAATCAAACTGTTTGAAGTTTGACAATAGTGTTTGTTTGCATAATACACAGTATACATTACTATGAATTTTTATCAAACAACAGAAAAATAAGTATGATAAATTCATTATGTAATCTATTGAAACATTTCCCTTTGTGATAGAATTTTTCCATTGTTAATTCATTATGTATTTACTTAATTAATTATTATTGGTTGTTGTAGTAATAGAGACTTTAATAAAACAAATCTAGTGGATGTTGTTCTTTTACTTGAAATTATGTGATCTCCAATTTGGAGTCGCAAAAATATTTGCCTTTTTAAACATTTTAGCCACAAGTGAATAATAGCTTATTTTAGTCACTAAAATTAGTGACTGAAATGCATAAAAAACTGCTGGTGTAAGATAAAATAATTAATCGATTTCTGGTATTAAGCATTGTCGAAATGGTACCAGTAGTTGCCAATTCATTGTTCGTTATTGTAAGGTATATAACTTAGAAGTTGGCCATGCGACTTTCAATCATGTATATTAAGGCCCAGTTGTAAAATTTTTGCTTAAAGTTAACTTTGGCTTAATTTCCTACGAAACAATTGTCACAATAGTATCCTTGGAAATTAAACCATAGTTAACTTTAAGCTGAGATTGTACAACTGGCCCTTAATCTTTCGTTTGCTTATTTTGAGTTTTTAGACTGCTTTTCGATAAAGCCCATTATAATGGTAAAAAAAACGTTGGTAAACTGAAAGATTGATTTTTGTTTCAACCATGACGAGAAAACCTTATTTTTTACCAAAAAAAAATGTTATTTTCAAACGTCAGTTAAGTGTCACTTAAACGCCTGAACTAGTGATTTGTGGCCTCAAATGACAATGTGTAAGTATCACTTCATTTCCATGACATATAAATACTTTTTCTTCAATTAAGTATACCATTACATGGTTAAGTACTTAAGTGCCAAAAGTATTATTTAGATATGTAATTACAATTTAATTACAAGTTAAATGTACAATTATTACAAAAAGAAACTGAATTTGCGATATAAAAATTCCTTACGGTTTATTTGGCTGCTTTTGTTTCTTTTTCTTGCGTTTGAAGAAAAATTGTATATTTTATGCGGAGCTTCGACTATTTTGGCTGCCTCACTATGTTCGGCAGCCAATCTAACATCTTCAGCACAAAAAGTATCACTTAAGCTCCTTATAAAATAATATAATATTTCTCTCGCTTGTTGACGACACTTATGACTGACAATACGCACTAAAGCTCGAATGATATTGTACGATTTTTCATCTAGAAAGAAGAAAGTTTTGAACCTATATTTTTAATCTACAGTGCATCCCTAGATGTCTCTAAAATTATACGTTTTGCGTCTCAGCGATACATCATTTAAATATTGTTCCAACTTATCTCAAAAGGAAAATATTTCTTTTCCTTTTGCGATAAGTTGTCAATCTCTAAAGACGGAAAATTAAAAAGTTAAAAAATTATTAAAAATTGTTAAGATATATGAACTGTCCCACCAAAAAAGCGTAGGGATATGTGGTTACATACAGCGTGGCTGTATGACCGAAGGGTTTGAGTTCATTATAACTTCTTATTTAAGACATAATTGTTAAATTTTTTTATTTTAAATGCAGTATATTAATGGAGAATATTCTAAATTTAATTATGAAAATTATATCTCGTAAGTGGTGATAATTTTCTGATTCACATATTCGTGCTCCATCCAAAACCTTTTTCATAACCTTTCGCAAAACTTCAGGTGTTATGTTGATGATTTTGTCGCGTATATTATTTTGTAATTGCTGTATAGTTCAAGGCTTAATAATATAGACTTTTCCTGTCAAATAGCATCAAAGGATCAGTCTGGTTAAATCCGATGAACGCGGAGACCAATTAAAATCGCTTGTACGAGAAATAATTCGTTCACCAAAGATGTCGCGTAACAGAGAAATAAAGTTCAACGATCTTGGCACGTTGTTCAATTGTGTACTGTTCCATTTTAAATTCCCAAGTCTTTACAAAATACTGAAAAGAAAAAAATATTATAATAAAAAGTTATAAGAAATCCTAACCCCTTCGGTCATTTTGAGCCACCCTGTAGTTACTACTACTACTACACCTTATACGTATAAAACTGCTTGTAATTCATACAATGTAATAAGATTTTTTATTTCCGATGTCCACTTCCTTTTTTACAGCTCATTTTATTTAAATATTTAAATTTCGATATGACAACGATATAACAGAAGTTGGTACCGCTAAAATTAGTATCAATACGCAAGTCAAGTAGTGATAGAAAGTAGTGATGAAAGAAAATAGGTCTGAACGTAGTTTATAAACTAGTCTTTAAATTGAAACAATAAAAGAAACCACATAATAATTCATATCAAGGTAGATTTTACTATTATAATATATTTACCTACTAAAAATATGATTCTCCAAACATATCAGGTACCTACGCCACTGCAATACGGGAGATTCAATAATTCTGACAGGTCTATTACTCCGCGCCAATAGTATACTGAGTATAGTGCAAAAAAACGTCTTTTTGTTTAGTTTTTTTGTTCCTGACTAAATACTAATAAACCAATGTTAATGGAGTAAACAGAAACGTTGTAGAGAATTAAAATACAAACAAAATGAGCACAAACACGACTTGATCGAATTTTTATTTTTCGAGAAAAAACAAGCGATTTTTTGTTTTTTTTTTAAATTAACTAGGCCACCATTTTTTGAGCAACAGTGAACAGCTTCCGGGACATAATATGTTTTGATAAGTACTTCATTTGTGCAAAAACCTGGAGCTGTCGGATAATTAGTTTTTGTACAATTGCAATTTGAATTTTTTTTGCATTATTTTTGCCAGTCAAAATACTGGGGAAATCGGAGGATTTCAATTTTTTGAAAAAACATTTTAAAAATTTAAGTTACCGAGTTGGGAAATTTCTTCTCGAAAAAGTTAGGTGTATTTTTTTTGTAACGTTACTGTAGTAATAATTCATAAATAAATAAATTCACAGCTGCTTAGTTCTTTGTGTTTACAAGAAATTTGAGTTGGTAGCACTGTCCTGCTTTGCGTTGTCAACTAATACCACAGATAAATACATCTTTTAAATAACCTATCAAAAATTTCCCTATTCCCTCGGAAACTAAAAAACACCGCGGTGCGGGAAATGGAACTTCTCGTGCATCGAGAATAACCGGGATATCAGTAATCTTAGGCTGTGAGTACAAAAAATAATATATATAATATTTCAAGAAGAAATTTTCCGCACTCGTTAGGTAAATAACTATTTCGTTGAATCTCACAGCATCTACTTCAATTTTTTATTTCATTCTGGGGTAACAGATCTTATCAAAACATTTTGCCTTACGTCTTGAAAACCTATTTGCCATTTGCTTATTTTGATGCTACGGACTATTATTCTGGGAAAACGTATCTTCCAATCATACTAAAACTTCCTGAACATTAGTCCTTCGTAGAGAAGTTTGTTTTTGCGATATACAGGGTTGTTAAAATTCGTTATTTTTACCGCTAGATACAAAACTGACAAAAGTGCATTTTTATAAATGGAACACCCCATATATTATTAAATATTCAACAATTAAAATACCTTGCAAATGATTTATCATCTTCTTATACCTAAATAGCAAGGTTTCAGAAATAAAAGCAAGTTTCTGCAAAAATCGAAATATTTTGGTATTATTTATTATAGGTAGCCATGAAATGTCATTATAAACACACAAATAGTACGTTAAATATACTTAACGAAAGTGTCTTGGAATTAACTAAAATGAAGGGAAATAACTATTCAAACGGAGTTTTGATGAACTTGTTTATTATTCATGGACAATGTGACAAAAGATGATAGGTCATTTGAAAGGTATTTTAATTATCTTTCAGGATGCTTGATAATATAGGGAGTTTTCCATTAAAAAAATGCATTTTAGGTCATTTTGAGCCACCCTGTAGTTACTACGCCGTGATCCTCTTAATTTCGGTTACGTAAATTAATGTTATATAAATTAATTTAAACCAACCTTATATAAAACTGCTTGCAATTCATACAATGTAATAAGAGTTTTATTTTATTAAAAAAATGTATTTTAGTTCATTTTTCGTATGTAACGGTAAAATCACGAATTTTTAATTACCCTGTTTATCTAAAAGCAAACTTCTCTACACAAAACTAATGTACAAAAATTGGCAAGCCACACCCAAAATGTTATCTTTTTACGAATCCAAATACTGCTGCAATGAACGTTTAATTTGGGCATTGTTTTAAACAAAAATTTTGGAAAATAGTTAATATCTCAAAAACCTTTATAGATAGGTATAGGACAATGATACCAAAAATGATCAGAAAGTAATGGCAAATCTAATAGAGCCAAAATATACAGGATGTGCCATTTGAAATAAATATACATATTTCCACAAGAAGCGTCAACGTCGCATCTCTGAAAATATTTTAGTTATATATATATATTTAGGTCATGCGGGTACGATGAAATCCCTGTTAAATTACTTAAACAATGTGCTGAACAGCTTTCAACTCCTCTAGCAGATATTATTAACAATTTGGTGGTCCACGGATATTTCCCTAACGAACTAAAACTTGCGAAGATTATTTCTATACCAAAAATGGGGATAATTTCAGACCTGTGGCAATTTTAAGTATATTTACAAAAGTAATTTTAACTATAATATGTAATCGTCTAACTGATTACCTAAACAATAACAATTTAATAAGTGATGCGCAATACGGATTTCGAAAAATAAATCAACTAAAACGGCGACGACTGACTTCTTTCAAAATGTCATTGGAAATTTAGACAAAGGCAAATGTGTATTTGCAATATTTTTGATCTCTCTCGTGCATTTGATACACTAAACCCAACGTACGTAGGAAAAAATTAAACTAATTGGGTATTCGTGGAAATATTAATAAATTAATATTATCTTATCTGGATCAACGTCGCTTCTTTGTTAAAGTAGAAACATCTCAATCTAAACAGTACACAAGTGACACGGGAATACCCCAAGGCAGTGTATTAGGCTCACTAATTTTCCTACTTTATATTAACGATCTATCCCAACATTTAAGCGAATTACAACTGTATATGTATGCTGATGATGTATCAATTGTAGTTTCAGAAAATGATTCCATCACAGCTAGTGATAATGTAGCATTAGCAATAAAAAAAGTTTGTGAGTGGTATGAATGTAATCGTTTAGTGGTGAATGTTAAAAAAACAATGATTATGCAATTTGGTACTTTAAGAAAACCATTACCATCAATCACATTTAATTTTAAAGGCCATACAATAGAGACATCGACGAATTGTACTTTTTTGGGTTTACATCTTGACTATCAACTTACCTGGACCAACCAAATTAATCACATAAGATCAAAATTAAATAAATCTATGTTTCTGCTATTATCTGTTAAACATAGCTTAACAAACAGTTGTCTTCTAACAGCATATTATGGTACGTTTTATCCACATTTAAGTTACAATATTTTGCTGTGGGGTAAGTCAGCACATACTAGAAATATATTCATCCTTCAAAAGAGAGCAATTCGAATAATGTACAACTTGCAATACAATGAATCATGTCGCAATACTTTTACAAGGAACAAAATTTTAACATTAATTTCAATTTATATTTATAAGATATGTAGTTACATATACATGACCAAAACTAAACTAACAAAAAATTCAGATTTGCATACATACAATACAAAAAAAAAATGATTTTTGTGTTTCGAAACATTCACACGCGTATTGCAAAAGCAAGTCATTGAAATATTCAATAAGTTGCCACAAAATTTAAAGAGCAGTACAGATATCCTAAATTTCAAAAAAATACTAACAAAATTTCTTATTAGCAATGTATTTTACACATTAGACGAATTTATTAATAGAAAATAATTCCGCATTTAGTTCTTCTCTTACTGCTACATTTTTATATCCAGGCTTGTTGTTATATACCTATTATTATATTATTTATTATTTATAATATGTGTTTGTGCTGTATTTTATACTGTTTTGTTTTGACAATTCTTATCTACTCTCGTAAGCAACTAAGATAAAAAAAAATAAATATAGATCATCCACAATTACTTAAAATAACAAATTTTCAGAATAATCGTGAGGCTCGTTTTCCGTAAACATCTAAGGTACCATCGACCTTGAATCACCTCTTATAGTAACAAAAATTAGCAAATTGACTTTTGGCCGTTAACAATTTATTGAATAATATCAATAAGCAATGAAAGCTGTACCTTTTTGCAGGCCTAGGCTGGTAAAGATTTACTTTCTGACCGCTTAAGGTTAATGGAAAAAATATATATTATATTCTTTTTTAATTAAAATGGGAAAAAAACTAAATTACTAAAGCAACGCGATTTAATTTAATATATTGAAAAGGAAATGCAACTTACTTGGCCTTGAACTGTAGTTTCACTACGAAGCCAATTGTATGTAAAGGTGCTTTTACTTCAATTGAAACGGAATCCTTTTTTGATACGTTACATTGGTCAAATATTTCAAAATGTATTCAATATTGACATATAACATTAGTTTTTCATTCAAGGTTTAGCAGTAATAATAGTATAATGCAATAATATACGGGGTGGTTTACTTAAATGAACAAATATGTACAGGTACTGAAAGTGTTGTCAGACTGGAAATGTTTTACTAGATCGTTAATTTAAACAAAATAAAAATTAATTCGTAAATGTGGTAACGAGTGACTCATTTTTAAGATGGAATACATACTAACCGTGACATGTAGTGGGTAGGGTCAAGATTTTAACGAAGCATAATCTTGTTAAAGATAAAACCAGTTGCAAAATTTATTTTTCCCTTTCAGTTTGTATCTGGTTATCTTTGTTTATCTTCAATCATAACAAAAATTGAATTAAAATATGTAAACTATATACATTTTGGCGAAGTTGACCCGACAGAACAATTTACAACAAATGTTTATTTACATATAAGCGGTAAAATAATATTCCAATCGGTAACCAACAATTGAAATGAACTTAACTTTTGGTTATGGGTTTATAACTTTATTTTTATTAATGAGATTTAGAACAAACAAACAAAAATGTTTAATTTAAAGAATTATCTTGTTAGGAAGTTTAGCACAACAGATAAAGTAAATCGCATGCCCGTGTTAAAATTTTTATTTTCTTTTAATACAAATTAAATTCAAAATTATTCTTTTCAACGTGTTAAAGATGGCAAAATAATATTACGCCCTTTCAATTCGGCTTCAAATTCTTTCCTAAAACTGTGACCAGCATCGAAAATTTTCTCAATTTCCAGAAAATCTTTAGGTTTATTTTGAATGACCCATTCTAATACTTGCAAAATTTTGTTTCTTTGAGATTCGTTACAATTTCCGCATTTTGATTTAAGAGCATTTGGAATTAGTTCTAGAAATAAACGTCACATTAATGATTAATTTGTTTTAGTTTTTTCACTTTATATTTACCTCGGGCTTTAACACCCTCCGGAGTACATTTTTGTCCAGTTTTAATGCAATGCAAATAATTGTTTACTAAACGTTTATTGCTCAAAACTTCATCAATGTTGATATTATCGAAGTCATCTAAATTTGTGTCAGGGCGACTGCACACTACTGTCAATAACACGAAGAAACTCGCAACGAATAACGTGTTCATCTTTATTAGCAAAGATACAGAATCGGATGACTAGTTGTTTCAAAATTTTTCCGATTTATATATACATATTTGTCTGAAGTAATTTGAAGGAGGGATATTTTTGGGACGTCATAGACTGCTGGAAAATTGATTTGCTTCGCAAAAATACCAATATTGTTTTTACTTCCAGCAAGTAATGAATCATGAATATAAGAGCTAATTAAAATATAAAAATAATTTGTTTATTCAATAAGATTTTGTTAAATGCTAAAGTCAGATTAAACATTACGCACTTTGTGGTTCACTGAGAACACAATATTTGCATTTGATGTAGTTTTACCTTGACTGGAAGTGTTAATATGTGACCGCCCCTTATTTAACTTGTTCACTATTTTTTTAGGTTACTATGTTGCGAAATAAAAACAAGCATATTTCTTGAACGAAACATTAATTATGCTCACGTGCAGACATAAACATCTCTAACTATAATTTATTGCCATTCATTTTTTTCTGGTTTCAATTAAATTTTATGTAACAATCAATATGTTAAACCGTAGCATAAAAAATTTAATAATTCATTCGCTGGAACGTTTACATCTTATATACAAGGTGTTAATTAAGTACTTGTATAAACTTTAAAGAGTGAATCTTTGACTAATTTTAAGATCAAATGTTCATATGAACATGGGTCCGGGACGGCTTGCTTTCTGAGATACAGGGCGTCCAAACAAACTATTTTATTTCGTTTTTTGTTTATATTTTTGTTAAGTAACACTACAATTGGACGGAATTCGTAATATTGTGATAACGAGAAACCCAAATATTAACTTAGTTTTTTGTCAAATCAAATCAAATTTATTTGTCTTTTTAAAATAATAAAGTGATTCGGTTCTTTCACAAACTTTTTAAACTTAAAACTAAATACGAAATTTAACTAAAAAACCTTAACAATCATTTTCTTTTTATCCACATTTGATTCCATCCATTATTAAATCGTTGTATTTGTCGTTATATCTTCCTTGTCTAATCTTCGTTCTTCTCTCCTGCACCTGGTTATGTTTGTCTTTTTTTACTCTCTTCTTTCATCTTTCTTCCTTCACCTCTTAGCTTTTTTTTTTTTTCTTTGATAATATGCTTTCCTAGCTTCTTTATCTTATTTCACTTTTATTCCTCTATCTCTTTCTAACATATGTACAGCATTTTATTCTCTTTTCTGTTTTCCATCTTTTCCTTCAGTTTCAATGCTGTATTTCCTGTTTGAATTATTAGGTATCCTGGTCTTTTATTATTTAATCTTAAAGTCCACCTCTTTGAATAACTAATTCCTGTTTCCCTCTACAACCTCCCATCCCTCTCTTTCAGTATTTTTCTTTTCCTCTCCTCCATCACTTTCCTCCTCTCCAACACTTCCCTCATTCATTGTTTTCCTTCCCCTTTATCTCCCAGTAGTAACTTCCATTCCTTTTCCTCGTGTCTTGTTTTCCTGCATCCCTCTTTCATATGTATTATATTTTCCCATTCATCCCCACACAACCTGCATAATCTCTCCTCATCACTCATCCAATATTTATTTTCATTTTCTTCATTACCCATTCTGAACCTTGCAATCATTCTTATTTCATTCATTCCTTTTCCTTCTATTATGTACTTTGGTGTCTTGTCTGTCATTATTTTCGTTTCCTTTTTTAAATACAAGATCGACTGCAATCACAATGTGATAAAACAAAACTTCTTTGTAAGTAGGGATAGTTTTTGTATGTCCAAAAAGTACCAAAACTAGGCTGAGAAGGTATGATCCTAATTGGAAGGGGGGTGGAACGCCCACCGAATTTGTGTATATTACTGTAATGCACCGACCAGTATTTATTCGCAATCTAAAATCGTGACACGTGTAGCTTTATGATTATTTTTGTTAATAATTTTATTTTTAACTCGTAAAACTGTACTTAGTTTAAGACTGATTTTTTTTCCTACTCGAGATGCATTTTCCGTTAGTTTTTAGTGAGCCAGTTACCGTTTTACTTTATCGAGCAATTTCAATATAGTGTTTAGATGGGGAAAATGTTTTTTCTACTTAAGTGAGATTCCTTTTTTTAAAGTTTAATTGTATATAATATATGAATTTAAATAAATTTTATTCTTACTGTTAAAAAACTTAGTTTTTTGTCCTGAATATTTATTTATTTTTTATTTATTTTTTAAATACAGCCGCACCACAGCAAAAGCCAATTATGGGCGGGAACAGAAAATACAAAACTAAAACGAATCGGATAATATAAATGTAAAAAGTAATGAGACGTAGTTGCAAAACAAATAAAAGTTGTAACGTTAACGTTGACCGAGGTAGATAAGGTAAATTGATCAACCAACTATAGGGAGTCGCTACTGAATGATTTTATCTCCGTTATGGACGTATGAAAAATATTAAATTTATGTAGAGCACTGCTGCTGCATACAGAGAAAATAGGAGATGACTCCAACACACGCGTACGAGGAGTGGGTAGGTAGAAAGTAGTAGGAAAACGAGACCCAGGTCGAGGAACGAAAAAAGATAATTTTGCCAACAATTCAGGACAATCGACAAGGTAGTGAATACGTTTGTATAGAAAGAGAAGAGAAGAGGTGGCGCGACGACTACTTAAATCGGAAAGGTTGAATCTAGCCAAAAGATCAGATTGCGGAAAACCTCTAGGAGGGTAAATACCATCAACGTGATAAATCAGAAAGTGGATATGAACCTGATACGTAGGGTTCCAAACTACCGAGGCATACTCCAGCCGAGTTCGAATGAGGGTTCTGTACAGCAAGAGAGGTAAGTCAGCGCTTCAAAAATCTCTAGAGTTTCTGATAATAAAACCAAGAGTTTTAAGTAAAGATGAAACAATAGATCGAATGTGCGAACTAAAGAACAGAGACGATTCAAAAGTGACACCCAGATCTTTAAAAGCGCTAGAGCGAGGAATGGAGATATCGGAAAAAGAATAGTTAAAAAGAATTGGCTTTGGTATAAAAAACGATGTGACATTTAGAAACGTTTAGATCTAAGTGGTTAGACCGACACCATTTATCAAAAGATCAAGCCTTCTCTGAAGCACAAGAGCATCAGACATATCACGTATTACCTTAAATATCTTCATGTCATCCGTACTAACCATAACTTTTTTGTGTCGCATTTGTATGTCAATGTTGACTAGGCAGACCTATTTTCCATTGAATTATCGGTACAAGCAGCTGTTTTAGATAAAAACGAGTTTGAAGTTGGAATTTTTAAGTTAGAACATTTCCGAGTTTTGAAAAATTAGCAAAAAAAATGTATCTTTTATTGTTTGTATTTTCAACTTAGAATATTTACATGACTAAGACGAAACTAGTTAATAACATTTACAATAATTGCTGAAGATGAAATAAAATAAAAGTATAATTTTTGGACGTCCTGAATCTCAGAAATCAAGCCGTTGCGACCCATGTTCATATCAACTTTTTATCTTAAAATTAGTCAAAGACTCACCCTTTAAAGTTTGTATAAGTACTTAATTAACACCCTACATTATCAGTGATAAATTTCAAAATGTACATTAACATTAATTTAAATAACACTTTGTTTACGTCTAGTCTACAACCAGCAAATTAATTAATAAATAATTTGCATTAAAGCAACTTTGTCGATAGATGTGTAAGCAGTTATACAGGGTGTCCAGAAACTCTCCTGACAAACGAAGACCGGAAATTCCTCAGATAATTTTAAGACAATTTAACCCAATTCACCTAGTCCAAAAATGCTTCCTAAAGGAGCTAGAGCTCTTTGAAGATGGCGCCTGGTAAAGTAAAAAATTAAAAGATAAATTTCGCGAAATGACAACAATTTGACAATGAAAAACGTAGGTTTTACTTTTGTTGGCAGTTCAGAGCCAACTAGTGCAAAAAATATAAATTTAACTTTAATGACAAAAACAAATAATTTTCAAAACCATTTTTCTAGAAAACGGTGTATCCTAATGACTTAAAATAAGAGTACCTTTTAGTACTAGAATACCTGAAAATTTAATAATCTAGTGTCACAAATGCTTAAAAGTTAAAGACAAAAAGTTATGCGTTAAAATAACCGTTTACCTACCCAAAAGGACGCCTATGACCGGTACTAGAAATTCGCAATTGATGGAATCGATTTATCTCTGAAGGCTAAACAAGCATACCAGTTTTTGCTTTTCTAAGTAGAAGCGTTCTGGAGGTATTTAAAAAAAAAACTATTTACAAGACGCCATCTTCAAAGAGCTCTAGCTCCCTTAGGAAGCATTTTCGGACTAGGTGAATTGGGTTAAATTGTATTAAAATTATCTGAGGAATCTCCGGTCTTCGTTTGTCAGGAGAGTTTCTGGACACCCTGTATAACTCAATCCTTCGATTATTATGGCCAACTAAGTGCTGGCAAAAATAACAATAAATTATAACTTCTGTCAAACCAATATTAATAATATTTTATTTCAAAATTGACTATAGTTTCGACGTGATCACCAGGTCATCATCAGAAACATATATGACATTAAACAACAATTGTTAATATAAACAAACATTTTTGTAGGTAGGTGTTTAATTTTGAAAAAATTAATATTGAAGAAATAATTCATCAAAATTTATTTGATCATTTAATAAATAATTACTATTTAAAGATTTGATGTAAATAATTTCAAGTATATCTAAAAAATTTTTTATTAAATTTATTTATTAATAATGGGTGTAAATTTTATGTTGGCAAAACTATTAGAAAATTTGATATACGTTTAAAAGCATTCTTTTTCCAGTAGTTCTTTAATAGAACCCTATTTTAAAGCACTATATAGGTGTTTTGGTATGAAATTTATATGCACACTTCTGGTACGAAGAAGATCACTACTATTTCTATAACGTTAAGAGATGGGATTTTCGCTTCTTGTAGAGATTATATTCTTTACAAGTTTAACTTCTTTGATGAACCAGGAAAAATAATTCCACCAATACACCCAATTACAGAATTATTGATACAGTGATAAAAGTTAAAGTCTTTGATAAGTGCGTACACCCGACAATAATTTTCGTGACGTTTCGAACTTTACTCATAATTTTACGATGATCTCTTTTATGGTTGTGTATTTCTTTGTAGTTTATCAAATTATTGACCTTCTTATAGGAGATATTTAAAGGTGGTGGTTCAGGAAAACACCGTGTTCATTATTATTGCTTAACACCTGAAGAGTCGGCGGAATAATGAACATGGTGTTTTCTTAGACTACTAACTTTAAACATCTCCTATAAGAACGATAATTTGTTTTAATAACTAATATTATCTTTGTAATATATTATGTGCATTTAAGAGGATGTCATTTATTTTACAAATATTTTGTGAACAAACTGCCTAATGTTAACGTTTATGTTTTATAAATAAAAATTGTGTTTTTTAGAAGGAAATGTTTTGATTTGCTCAAATCAATTTAAAAGAAACGTTTTTAATTTATTTAGACTAATCAGCATGTAATAAATTAATAATTCTTGTATCGTACAAAATAAACTTGTATTATTTAAATTTTCCGACATATAGCTAGGTTTTCATCTGAGATATCTCTGCTAAGTAGTTTTTCTCCCAATCGGAGACGGAGCTACGTTACAACGTACAATATCTTACCATATAGATTTCGTTCTATAACCTTCGGTTGTTTTTCTATGGGCGCAAGCTATTCGCATCGCACTGCACTGGTAGAACGGGCACATCGCATTTTTGTTTGCCCTGCTATTAAATAAAATACGGTACCATACTACTCGCAACGGGCAAACTGCATTAAAGGAAATCCGAAATGTTATGGCCAAAGCACCAAAATTCGGGGAGATGCGGTGTATACTGACTGCGCCATTTGCAATCTCATATAAGCATATACTATGCGACATGTACTGTTGATTCTCCAAGTCGATAACTGAGTGGTAATGATTTGAAAGAATTGCCCGTAGCTGAAACAAAAATTTTGTTTTTGTTTCTTCTCTCTATGTGTGAGTCGGGTGTTATTTCAGTATGATATCCAGAAGTTGGTTTCCCCCACGTATGACTGGCAACATTCACACACATGTAACTTAATAGATGCAGTTTTTAGAATCTCGACTCGTTTGTGGTTTCGTGTTGGAAATCATACTTCTAATGGTGGTTAAAGATCTGAACACTGTATTTTTTCACTGTAACTCTTCTCTATGCGTTTTATACTATACACATGTTTAAAATGGTTACCTTGCAAACGAGAAGAAATCAAATATGCGTATAGTTTTCCTATTATTTAGTTCATAATAACATAGATTGTTCTGCTCTGTTATAGAAAGGCAATATAAATGTTCCAAGAGAAAATTCTAGAAAACCTTTATTCTTTTATTTTACAAAACTTTTGCAAGAACTCATGTTATGACTCGCAGTCCAATATCAGTGATGTGTGCTAATTTTAATCGGATTTGTGCGGATTGCGATATTAAGAGTTTACTAACAAAAATGAGGTTTGATTAGATATCTTATGTTATTTTTTTGTGAAACGTTAGTATGTATTAATTATAACATGAGAAGATTAATTAAATCAGACCAAATAAATAATATAGTTTTGAAAATTGGTACAGTTATTCCTTAAGGTGTCCAGATGAATATAATAAAAGCCCCCCAGGTAGCGACACGAGCCGGTGGAGGGGGAGGGGGGGAAAGATCTATTTTTCAAGTTTTTTGCTTGTAACTCGAAAACTATTTATAGTATCACTTTAGTGACTTCTACAATAATTATTTACACTAAATTCTCTATAAATAATGTCTAAACATTTTGCTGTACAATCAATACTTTAGAAGATGAAGAGTATTAAAGGTGATAAAAATAAGAAACAAAATCGTTGCACTTTAAAAAAGATGATGAGTCGCGCCACGCTTGCTCGTGCGTGAACAATAAACAATGAGCAGTTGACTGCAATCAAAAATGATGAATAAACTAAATAATTTGAAAGAAAATGGATCTACCGCTGCATTATGAATTTAATACTACCACATGGTGACTATTATGAAACAATTTATTGATGCAGAGTGAGCTGGTGATTGGAAGGGTCATCTTAGCTGTGTTCTTCGCAGAGAGAGGGACACGAGTCGGTGCTGAGGGGGGAGATCTATTTTTCAAGCTTGGTACAAGATTTCAGAAAAACTGTGAATCGATATCTGTTAAGTAATGAATGTTTCTGTAGTTATTGGGAGAAAAATATATTGGTGTCCAGTTTCACTCTTCCCGTTTGACAAAAATATTTCTTTTTCTGGAAGAGTGAAAGCCATTAGAAGGGCTACAAGATGAACATCTTCTCTAATAACAGTGACCACAAGATTGTCTACAGCTTTGTCAATTGCAGTGCGAATAATTGTGCAGTCAGCATCACTTCCAGCTGTTCGTGTTTCTATATTTGCAGCATGCATTTTTTCTGTCAAAAGTTTAATCAGCTTTGCTTTTTTTAATTGATAGAAAATGCTCTTGCTGAACAGTGATATTCATCGAAAGATTTATGTTTATATCAACAGACGATTTCACCGCCCTCCTTCTTTTTCAAATGTTTTAGTGTGGCCCGTAATTACATTTTACATAATTTATGTACTGATCACAAATATCTGAGTAAGAGGAGCCCAATTGCCACTTGGTACGGTGCAAAAGAAAGCCTCCATCAATAACCGTCTCACTAGTTTTCAAATTTACATTAGTGTCCGATTTCGATAAAACATCGTATAAAGTTTTCCTCATTAAGCCACCATTGAATAAAGCCAATGGATAGGGAGCTAATTCTTACTCAAAATGTGATGTTAAATCTTTATCATCCTTCTTGGAAATAGCAATCCTTTGAAAAAGAAGCAATGGATCGACGACTACTGTCTCGCCATTGATCTTGACTGCACTGTGCATGGCTCCCAATGATAAAACTTTGTCTTTACGCTGTAGTTTTACGTCTGCGAAGTTATTTCCCAGCGTTTTTTCCATGAGGTGTTTACCGATTTCTTCTATAAGGTGGCAATTAACTTTGCTATTTACAACAATACCTGTTATAAGAACATAAGGATTCCTATCTTTGGGAATGGAAAATGATTCATAAACCACGCGTAAAACTTCTTGATCACTGCGCTGACGGGACAAAAGAAGATCTACGTGTAGATCTCTTGAAGAAAAATGTACTTCACTAAATAACTCAAGTGCAGACCTGATGGCATTGCTTACTACCGTCGCTTGTAGCCATTTTGTCTATGTCAAATCCTTAAGTCCCCTTCCTCGAGTCATTCCTACACATCTCTTCATGCTGCGCATCAAGCTGAATCATATCTTGTAGATACAAATGTGCACATCGAGCATACTGAAAGTGTCCGCTGAAGTCAACTGCTCATTGTTTATTGTTCACGCACGAGCGAGCGTGGGTTGCTAGTGGCGCGACTTATCATCTTTTTTAAAGTATAACGATTTTGTTTCTTATTTTTATCACCTTTAATACTCTTCATCTTCTAAAGTATTGATTGTACAGCAAACATGTTAAGACATAATTTATAGAGAATTTAGTGTAGATAATTATTGTAGAAGTCACTAAAGTGATATTCGAGTCACAAGTAAAAAATTTGAAAAATTGATCTTTCCCCCCTCCGCCGCCGCCGGCACGTGTCCGTCTCTCGGGGGCTTTTAGTATATTTATCTGGACACCTTAAGGAATAATTATACCAACTTTCAAAACTATATATATTATTTGGTCTAATCGACGTTTTTGAATGTAATTTTCTTAGGTTATTAGGCTTATTTTTCTCATGTTTTGGGTAACCTGTAGAGAAATAAATTTGTTATTATCATTATTATTATTATTATTTTTTTTTTTTGTTTTTTTCTCGACTCTTGTCGGTTTTAGTCGCAAGTCGGGCTGAAACCAAGACATTGCAGACCATTCATGTTTTGTGTTTGTGTGTTATCCGTTTACAAATTTTCTCCCTGTGTTGCATGTGTTGAGTATGACTGCTTTTTGTAGTGTAATGTATGTGTGTTTTCTAGGTTCAGTGTATGTAGGTTTTGTGTAGTGTATGTGGTATGATACCTGTGGAAGACAGGATTATTGGTACTATGACCACTTTTTTCATCTTCCATAGACGTTTTATTTCTATGGAGAAATCTGTGTATTTTCGAAGTTTTTCTGTGTTGGTTTTTTCCATGTTGTGTGTGTTGGGTATTGCTATGTCTATTATGTATGTTGTTTTGTTATGTTTGTCTATGAGTGTAATGTCTGGTCTGTTGTGGTGTATTGTTTTATCTGTAATTATTGTTCTGTCGAAATATATTTTATGTGTTGTGTTGTCTAGTACTGTTTGTGTGGTAATATGTAAGTGTGGGTATAGCGTATGTGTTTATAGCTTTTGTGATGTATTTTGAATTTAATTGTGTTTTTAGTAGTATATTTAATCTGTCTGTGTATTCTTTGGTGAGTGTTTGTTTTATGTGTTTGTGTTGTGTGAGTTTAGCCTGTTCGAATCCCAAATATTTATAAAGTTCCCCCTCTTCCATTAATTCTATGAATCTATTTCCAACAGGGACTTTCTCCGTACTTAGAGTTCCTTTTTCTAGTTGTAAGGTTTTACATTTGTCCAGCTCAAACTCCATGTGCGTGTTATGTTTAGTAATTGTTGTAAGTGTTGTTTTGTGTCTGCGTATATTTTGATATCGTCCATGTACAACAAATGTGATAGTGTATATTGGGTTGTTTTATTATGTTTTATGTGGAACCATATTTTGTGTTGTTTAGTGTGTTGGAGAGTAGATTAAGAGCTAGGCAAAACCAAAGAGGGCTCAAAGAGTCTCTCTGGAAAATACCTCGCTTTATTTGTATGTGTTTTATGTGTGTATTGTTTAGGGTTAGGTGTAATGTTGTTTTCCAGTGTTCCATGATGTGTTGTAAATATGTGACGAGCGTTGTGTTTATTTTGTATAATTGCAGCGTATGTATTATTATTATTATTATTATTATTATTATTATTACTATTATCATTATTATTATTATATTGACCTACCGAGAAAGTCACAAGTAAGATGTCAAAATTACAACACCTGAAGCATGAATATTTATTCACTTAACATATTCCAATGCGTTGATTCTATCCGAAACATCGGCGATAATATTTCGATAGCACGAGGGTGAGAGCATTACCAGCAATGCACTGACCAAATTTTTTTAGAATATAAATCAATGTGAAGGGTATTCGGCAAAAAATGCAGAAAAACCAGTACAATTAACAAATGCAATCAACAAAATTTGTTTCAAATTTCAAGCTATGAAAACTAAGGCGTTGAAACACACAATGAAGCAAACAAAATAGTAAAAAATCAGCTTGGATACAGTTCACCGTATTGTGCAAAGAAAAACTATTCATTTGCTTCAACGATTTATTTTATTTTCATCAAAATCAATAGAGCTTTCCTATTGCTTCAAAATGCAGGAGATTTTCATTTAAAAAGTTTGGTGCACCACCCTGTTAAGCAACGCTCGTAAAAATAATGAAAATAATTTCGTATTGTGAAGAATGCCCTTCGTTTTCATTGTAAAGATATCTCAAATAGCAACATAATGATGAAAGTTCTTGGTACCCATGCTGTAATGTGAACTAATTAACAATTTTAAGATTAATTAATAAAAAAGCGATTTAATAATATTAAACGATAATAAAACCAAGTTAGTGTTAGATAATTGAACGACGTCATAAAAACCAAAAAAATAACAAGCAAGAAACTGTTGTAAATTATTTATTTAATTGGAAATTTGACCGCTTGAGTAGTGTAGAATAACAATGACTTGTATAACAATTGATATGTTAATTAAGTATTCATTATATTAACCATTATTTTTATGATCAATTTTAATGTAAAAAAACCCTTTCCTAATCTGAATTTCAAATAAATAAACGGTGAATATACGGAAAAACATCTTATATTATTGATTCAAATGAATACAAATAATGTCAATTTTCTTTGGATTTCTTTATTTCGAGAGAATTCAGAACAATTTTATTCTCTTCGAGTTACATCTAATTGTATGGTAAAGCCGTAAAAAAAGATTGAGAGGGACACCACTTCCTTAAGTTATTTGCACTAATATCAAAGAGCATTATGAACAAAAAGAAATATTGTTTTACTCAACAATTATACTTTTTTTATCCTAAAGCAACTATTGAAACTTAGTTGTATTGCAAGTTGCCCAATACTTCATTGGAAACACGTGTACAACACCAAAGTTTTTTTATTTCAAAAACATAGGTACATCCAAAATAACAAAATTTTTAAATATTTGTAGTTTTAAAGTATATATACATTTTTGAAGGCTAGAAATTCAAAAAATTAAGTGAGATAACAATTATTTGGTACTATCATATACGCCGCACTTTAAGCAACCTTTTCTACATAATGAAATAACGTTTACTTTGTAATATGATAATAAAAAAAATTAAGATAGAGTCCATTTTATATCAAAACTTACCAAAAAATACAAAAATTGAGGTCATCGAGCCCGTGGCATAATTTAAAATTGTTTCAAGAATAAACAACGAAGTTTGAAACGGTACGTATACTATGAGTTTGATTAAACCTTACCTTTAATTAGTAGAAGCTGAGATCAAGCAATGTGATGTTTAAATCTAATATGTACTTCTGACGTTTTATGTATTTTGGAATAGAAATTATGATTAGTGAATTGAGCAGAATATAAATAATATGTAAATACACATTACGGTATTGTGATTGTAACAATCAGAAGTTTATTTCGTAAAAGAGAGTTTCCTCCTGCAGCAAAAAAAACACATTACTACAACTAATAATCACAAACACCATAAACAACAAGATCAAACCCAGTAAAGTAGCAAGGAAGACCAACAAAAAAATCATACCAACAACAATATCTCAAACTGTAAGGCTCATCAAAAGAGCATAAGGAGAGAGCAGCAGTAAGTTCCTTCATTAGCTCGTCAGGGCTGCCACTTCAGAAGCTGGCAAAATTTTTGCAACGACGCAAGCATTAAATATATCAAGGATATAACGGTAGAACAAAGTCGCATGCAAAACTTTGACGTTGTATATTTTTCTATCAATATTTCTATCTAATATAAGTAATCGAAATACATAATACCATAAAACTTTTAAATATCAGAATAGAACATTAAGCTAATTAAAGTTGCTTCAAAAGCACCAGCTTAAACCAGAAAGACTAAAATAAATCTGGAATTCCACATGGTCTAAATAAAGCAAGAATCAACATTCTCACTATATTGGAGCTTGTGAAAAAAAAGCAAATGTTGAACTTAAAACAAAAAACATCATCATTAGAAAATCAATCAAAACCAAAAGATTGTCCGACAATCTCAACACCAGGTGTACTAGTAGAGTAAACAAAAAGATCTACTATACCACAAACGGTCAACAACCAAAGACATGACCACAAAAGATACCTCCACCGAAACGGTACATCAACGAAAGAATGCAATGAAAAGTATACATATAACCCAAGCACATACAAATCAACAGCTAAAAGAAATAAAAAGGCCTAAGATATCAAATGCGAGGTTGCGAAAACGTCGTTCTATTAACAACAGTGCAAAACCAACCCCGGAAATTCAAGCAGAATTATAGTATACCTACATAACACACTGCTTATGATCGCTGATTTGTAAAATGTATAGTAAACACATACACATATTGTTGTTGCATTTGAGTTTACTTTCGAACTTTTTAGGTCAATACCTCCAACGTAGGTTTTTTTGACAATAAACCGCATACGATATTTTTTCAAAAAAGACATAGCGAGATGTGAAATCAACCAAATCTGATGCCATTTTTTGCTATAATGATCATTTAGTCAAGCTAGAGCACAACCAGTATTATGATAGAACAAATATAAATTCGGACACCCTAATAAAAATTATTACAATTGTATGCAGCCGTAAATGTTCATTACATGTTCCTATTTTTGATTACATCTACACCATTTGTTAGTTAAAATTAATTACTTAAGCATAAAACCATAAGTTGCTCACTTCTTGTTGTTAGATTTTGGTGACCTTTGGGTGTGTTGTTTTATGCTTATTTATTAAACACATTTAGAGTAAATCTCTAGGAAAATAAAAAACAAGCGTTTTACTCAACAATCCACTTCGTTCTGATACTAACAAACCTGTAAAAGAGTATCAAAAGTGTGCGGAGGTACATTCTTGTAAGACGAGTTTTCTACACAAAGCCAAAATAAGATTTGCATTTAAAAAAAAATGCTGCAAACAAACGCTATAGACAATAACATTTCTAAGAACTTTTCTTTTATAACTTTTTTTGTTAGACCTCAGTAATTATTAATCGAACCAAAAAATAGTTCAAATAAAATTTAGGTATAATTAAATTACAAACAACTTTTATTTGAAGCAAAAATGTGTAAAATAAATATTATATGCTCGACAGATTATGCTTAAAATTTAAACAAATTTGCGGTATATACATATTTGTTTACATACACCCGGACAGCCGGGAGGCTTGCCATCGGGCAGAAATTTTTTACTTCATTATAACGTACTAACTATAATTCGTCGTGACAAAAAAGTGTGTTAAAATTTTTAGTTTGGAAATCGTCACATAACCTCCCATCTTATTTTATAAGATGTGTGGACTAAAAATAGTATGAAATCGTGCCGCGTTTAGATTTTGTCTTCGTGCGGTAAAAAATCTTGTTGTGGCACTTGTTTTTCAATAAGCTATTGTAGCTCAAAGACTCTTATTATTTTCAAGTTAAGAAAATTAAAAATATTACCTTCATCCTAAGCAGATGTAATTTAAAAGAATTCGGAGACAAACAAACTTAACATTTGATATGCGTACTAGCGTACTTCGTGAATTCCAAAACTAAACTGCTGCTTTTAATTTTACTTTAATTTCCAGTTTTCCTTATCTGCAACCATAATAGGTGCAAGAATGTAGTCAATAACCTTTGTCGTATAGAACGTTTGTCATAAGATAAAAATAATTATAGGTTTAAATTACATTAAAAGTTATTAGGTCATTTTTATTGTATACGTTAAAAAAGTAATCTTTTGAACGCATTATGAGACGGATTAATAATACTGTTAACAGACGTAAAATTAAAATGCGATATTTTTTCAAAAATCATCGTTCGTTTTGTTCAAAAATTTTATGTATAGCATTTTCTTCATTTTAGTTTCACAAATATTGCGTATGGTTAACTAGTGAACATGGATCACCGTTTAGAGTACAGTGTTCCATGCAGTAATAGCATCTTGTGTTATTTTATATACCGATTTAATTGCAAGTTTATAACTTCAAGTTATAGTGTTCGCTGGTATAGTGGGTTTTGGCTAGTGTTATCGGTGTGAAAATTAGTAAAACCTAAATTTGGTGAGTACAAAACCGCAGAATATGTTGGACGGATTGATTATTGAAGTATCAACCGAACTTCTAGGACTGCAGGGGCATTTATGAGAATGATTTGATGTGGAATAGTTTGAATTCGAAATGAAAAGTGCCAGAAAGAAAAAAACAAACTTGGTGTAACTAGTACCGCTAGGTAGGCAACCCAACTGACTTACATGACTTGGGGTAGTTTGGCGTGGAGTAGAAATGGGCGGAGAGCAGTTACTGCCATGGTATAGTGTGAATCGTAGATCAGTATTTAGCTTGCCCCGGTGACCTAAAAGAACTCTCTTCTCACTTTTTTCTATCTCTACAACTTTAAGTTTAACTTAGGCGAAAGTACAGTGACCTAGAGTGTATGTCTCTTATTCCACGAAGAGAAGCTAACCGTCTGTGATATTCGTACTTTATTAGCAGGTGGACAAGCGACATGGTAAAGTCTCACTCTAAAAAGAAAACAAAATAAAACTGAACAAAACTAAACAGAAAATGCCTAAGACAAAAACAGTTAATGACCTTATTAAATTACGACATGGTCGGTTAGTTTCAACCGCCAACGGAGAAGTACCTACTTCAGAACGAAACCTAAATATAAAACTCAACCATTCTTTATTAAAAATATAATAACAAAAATCTCAACAAAAAACATGAATTTAAATACTTCAACGGGTTCCTAAGCAACCAAAACAGTGAACCGATGATATTTCTTAGTGTAGTATACCTATCAAGGAATTATTATTTTGTTGATGAATATTGTCAATTTAGTAAGACGTGCTTCCTAATGGTTTATCTTATTTACGAAACAATTGATTCAATTAAGTATATAGGTGGATCCTGGATCTTTGAGAAGCTAAACAATTTCAATACACCACCTACGGCTGAACGGAGTAATTAACCGTGGTAGTAACGCTAACTTACAATCGCAACCGTTTTTGTACGAAAACGCGTGTGTCGAACTGCATTTTGCCTTATTTTTTTAATATAAAATATATTTTGTCTGAAACAAAAGAAAAACACAGAAAACACAAAGGAATACAAAAAAAAGTTGTGTGATACAATTACAAAAAAACAATACAACCGTGAGCATAAAATAAGCAAAGCAGCAAATGCTTACATCTATTAGATAACCCAGTCTTGCAAGAACACAAAAAATGATTCACCTTCATTCATACTTCATTTTTATAAGTTAGTAATTAACTTTTTATCTCATGGAATTTCTCCTTTAAAATTGATGTTTGAAAACACAATTCAATAATGCCAATTTTGATCCAAGATATATTTAAAATCCCATACAAAGCCGTATGTTTAGCATGACATATTGCAGCTTCCTCAACAATGCACCGACTGTCAATATTTACATCTAAATATTTAAGTACGTTATCCAAACTTAAAAAACCAATGGGCTCCTATGCTTAACCCGTGATTCAAAAAATTTTTCATCAAAGTGGCTCATGAAAAAATTCACGTACGTCCACTCTAAATGCATAAAACTGGATGTATTGGACCTATCATAAATTGAAATTAAATCTGTCAGAATTGACAACAACTTAGATTAGTACAAGTGACAGCTGTTTGTTTTACAACCAGGACGATCAGCTGCTCAAGCGGTAGTCGCGACACCATCGGACATTTTAGTTCCCAATAGGTTAATTTTTTTAGTGCAAGTTTTAAATGTACGAAGTGTATTAACCCATCGCATGGTAAGTAAAGTTCAATCAAAACATTTTAAAGAAGTGAGTATAGGTGGGGGGCTTTCAAAATGTGACAGATTTTTTTAAACATATTTGAAGATTAAAATTTATTTATTTTATCAATAACATTATTTTAAAACTTTTTTGTATTTACTTTTTTTTTCCAAAAAAAAAAACTGAAATTTTTAAGAACAACTTCAATAATTAAACACACACATTATTGTCAATATTACTTAAATCACTAAAAATTCAATAGTAAAACTTTAAAATGAGTGTGAATAAGAATAAGTGAACTATTACTCGCGCGAAAATGCAACATCCCAAGCACGACGGACAGATCAGCAACAGAGAGAGGATTCCAAAGCGTTATTTTTGATCTATTTAAAAATATTAAAAGGACCTATTTCTCTTTATCTTTGGAACTGATCGTTCAAAAGAGCTCTCATCTTCGCAGGTTATCATACTCAGGAAGATGCGTTTTAAGTGGTGCAGAATGAGTTGGTATAGAAGAGTTAAGGCCGAAATTGTATTTTGCGCTTAGATAGTAGGTACGTGTAATCTTTTCATTCGGACAATATACAATGACCGGCAAAGAGTTTGCATCAAATGGGAAAAATTTTTGGAATTGAGATATACAAAAAAACACTTTGATAAATGTTATGTGACCACTGTCATGGTGGCAAATTTAAAAAATATTCCTTAAATATGTAAGGAGTGAGGTTAGATGACAAGATATTGAAAAACGCCTAAAAGAAAAGTTGTTCATAATTAGATTATACGTACTAAAAAATGCACCAACAAAATGTGACGAAAGACGCATAATTTTTGGCGTCAACAAAAAATCAAAAGAACTTTGCACCAAAAATGTTGAAATTTTTTCTAATGAATACAAAAATTGACCATAATTAGCACAATAATTGGGCAATTTGTAAATTACAAGATTTTTTAAATAAACTGTTGTATACAAGATGTCGTTTAATTATCATTTAAAGCAAATCTGTTTTCTTATAGCCACCATTTAAAAAAAATTGGAAAAAATTAAAATTTCTCCTAGATAGCCATGACTTCAAATTTTTATGTTTTTTAAATGAAAAACAACTTTTTCAAATAAAATTTTTTGATATTTACTGAAATAAGGGCACTTTACTCTTGGCCCAAAATCAAATTTTCAAATGCACCTCGTATATTACACGTCTTTCGCCACATTGTGTTGGTGCATTTTTAGCTTTAGAGGATTCACAAACTTTTATGAAGAATAGCTTTTTATCGAAAAACCCATAATAAAGAAGTTTCCCATTTAGTGTGGACTTTGGGGATGACGCTGCATATAATTTATAGTAATTTTGAGTTCAAGAATCACAATCAGCATGTAAATGTTATTTTAATGCCGCAGACTGATTAAATATTGGATCTAATACATTGAGCCAAAAGGGCTTTTAACATTCACAGATTTTTCTATTTTTTGAGTAGGTATTTACAAAAATATTCATTTCATACATTTTTCTTTAAATAAAAGTTGTTGGTAAGCGCGAAAACCTTATTTATTATTCACTTTCAGAAGAGGGATTATGTTCAATTTTGCGGCTATACAGTTATAGGGAAAGGTGTGGTAAAGTGGAAAAGGTTAATTTTTAAAACACTGTAAAATTTAGAAACGACGTCATTCAGTTCTGATCTAGGACTTAATGTCTTGATGTGACATTTGTGTATAACAGGCATTTTTTTCAAATTTTTGGATTAATAGGATCTTTAATTATTAAGATGATGTTTGATTTTTTTCCCTTTGCTCCACCCAGAGAAAAATTAGAATTAGTTTCCATTTACATTTTTTATTAGCAAAACCTAGAGAATATGATATATTTAAAACAAAAACATACTAAATAGATTAATTTTTTACTTACAACAAAAAACATGACATAAAATAGGCTTTTTATTTGAGTCTGATTTTGCCGTGACAAAGCATTGTACATTTTGTTAAAACACCTAATATTTCGTTTGCAAGGACTGTACTTAAATTATCTTCCTCTTAATACGAGGCGTGTTTTTAAAGTAAGTACCGGTTTTGCAATAAAAAATAACAAACAAATATTTTTTATCAAAATTTTTTATTTGAAAGACTATACTTTACTCTACTTTCTACATAATTTCCACTAATATTAAGGCACTTATTGTATCGTGAGACCAGATTTTGTATTCCATCGTCAAAGAAGGACGCCGCCTGCGTTTGGACACAATTTCATAAAGAACACTTCTTGAGACATCACGAAACTGTTCAGATAATCGTAAATCGTCTATTCTCTTTCACTTTAGACTCCACTTTTTGAATCAAGTCATCGGTAATTACTGAAGGTCGCCCACTTCGGCTCTTCATCATTAATGTTTGTGCGGCCATCTTTAAATGCCCTAACCCATTTCTGCACCATTCCATCACTCATAATGCTTTTACCATAAACATCACTGATTTGGCGATGAATATCAGCTGATTTAAAGCCTTTAGCACTGAGAAAACGTGTTACAGCACGCACTTCACAGTCGGCGGGATTCTCAATAGTCGGCGGCATTTTACAATCACGCAAACAGATGTAGACTTGAACGGAAGATTCCGTAATGGGGTCCGTGGCTTCCCAACAGATGTAGCTACACGACACGCATCCGCTAAACCGAGACCGCAGCGCTGCGGCGGCGAAAATTGAAAACGGTACTTTCTTTAAAAACACGCCTCGTATACAAAATATCTTTATGTCCTCTGTAGTTCCTCATACATTTTACATCATATTCAAACTCGTCGTTTCCGTTATTTATGCTGATTATTTGAGCGATATAATATTATTTGTTACACACTTTTTCTAACCTGTTAGAGCTATAAGAACATACGTGTCAATTTTGTATTTTTGTTTCTTATCTAAAGCAAAATTTATGTTTTCCTCGGGGTCTATCATCAAAATGTTCTTCAAGAAACATTGAGTCATTTGAACTATCTTGACATAAATTTGTTATATCGTCGTCGTCAACTGAAGATCAATCATGATTTTGGGTTTTCTCATATTCTCTCCTCTTTTTCGATTTTACTTCTGCGAATATTTTTCTTTTAACTTGAAATTTTGCTTGTTTGCATGGTTGTTTGCGCTTCGTTGATTCTTTAACTTCTTTAAGTTCGTTAAGATACGAGGGGAGAAAGTAATAATCGCAGTTTTTTTCCTTCTACGGGTGCCTTTTAACCTGTCATTTTTTGGTAGAACCTTGGGCAATGGCCAGTAAAACTAAACTGATTTCACTGGGAGAAGTTTTTTCATATTGATTCCCATGATCAAGTCAAGAAGAACATCCTGGTATAGGTAAAATGTGTGTCTAACGACAACTCGTGTAACATGGACACGTATGAATAGTATCAAACTAAGAAATGCCAACAGTTAACTGTACCGACTGTGAGTGTTAAAGTGCATATCGTTATCAAAGCGATAATTTTAAATGCTTAAAACACATGTGTGTCGATAAAGCCAAGTATTACTTGTACAGTAGTATACACGCAACGAAAGAACACCTGATGCAGCATTTCGCTCTTATTATGAGCTCTTATCCTGGTGTAGCTTCATCTCCGTTTTTATTCGAAATTGGTTCTTGTTTACCTGCCGGTTCTTCCCAATTGGTTTTATCCAATCTTGGGTCTAGTTGGCGGTTGGTCACCTAAGACGGCTCAAAATCGGCATCGGCAAATTTTTGTGGATTAAAAAGGTAAGTACCCGCTTTTCTAAAACCACTTTCTACAGTTTGTAAAGTGGAAGCTCAAATATACGCATTGGTAAAAATTTTGCGCACATCACATAACTCAATAATTTTATTTGGTTTACTTCGCTTCCATGTTTTTAACTTTTGGGTATAGTAGTTACTCAAAGGACACCCCACAGTTTGAAATAAGCATTGACTGAAATCTTAATAAACCTGCTGCTCCACTAATATTTTCTGAGTTCTAAGTGCTCAATTTGAATGACGTTTGAGAAAACCTCCTTTCTCACCAGCTGTTTTTCCTGATTAAAATTGTGTACAATATTATTTTGTTCTGCATATTGAAACGTTAAAGCCCTTACTTCGGTGGTTAAAAGCCCAAAGGAGGTTTTATCCAAATTTAGCAAATGGTTTGCAAGGTCTCGCTCTTGTTCAGGCATAAAAATATATCACTAAACTAAATAACCGATTTAGTTTCTTCTTTAAGGCTTCTGCAATGGTTTTTTGTGAATGGAGTCTTCTGTGCAGAGTTGCTAGTAGAACGCCAAACTGTTTTTATTCTGCTAATTGAGAAATTCTGTTGTTTCGGACTTCTAATAAACCAAGAATGTGGATTCGTTTTTCTTTTGTAGGTACGCATCTGAACAAAAACATTTTAATCAAACATCAAAATATACACTGTGCCTAGAACAATGGCATAGATTTTTTTTCAGTTTACCCCATTACTATGTAAAACAAGAAAGTTATTATAGTGGTGTGCAGATCAACCCCTAATCAGTATGCGCGATACCGGTGTTACTCATCTACACTCTGATGAACAACAGGGTAGAGAATGTTAATGTCACTGAGCGCGTTGAATGGAATTGAAAAGTTTATTGAGGGATAATAACAAAATTGTTATTTCAGAGAAAAGCAAATACCGATTAGCTGTTTAGGTCAGAAAATAAAACTTACTTACAAGCATGTGTATTTAAATAATCGCAGATTCTTGGGACTTATGATATCATAAATCAATGAATAATTGTTGCGGTTAGATGACACAGAAGACAAATCCTACTGGTTAAAATCATTTACTAGACAAACATTACTAGTGGCACATCCGCCGCGTGTTACTTGAAGACATTCTATGTTTTTTCGAAACGGTTGGCTTTGCCCAGCCGATGTTGTAATTGGAAACTTCTATAAAATAATTCTGTTGGCGGGCAAGGCCAAGTGTGACATTAATGTTGGGTCCGTGGTAAAAGATGTCATCGTTGTAAGTGATACTTTTCTAGCAATACAAAAGTGGTACACACCCAACCGCATACTACAGTAAAAGGGCACCTACGAACAGAGAAAGTATCATTTCTACGAGTGTAAGACTATGGCAGTAGTGTTGACACACTTTGATTGTTCCGCTTTAATGCCACTTCTAAAAAAGATATGTTACGTGTACAAGGTGATGGCTGGAATTACAAGATTATACTTTCGATGGGCATGTGGATTATCTGAGTCGAGATTCTGTCAGGGTGAATAAAATCATTATCCACTTAATAAAATCATTACAGAGTTAGGTCGAGGAAATAAAAATAATTAAATTCTATAGACAAAGTATTAAGAATTATTTTGATAGTTTTGTACTGAAACGCGGTATCATTTACCAAAAGGTAGCATAAATGAGTGGTGTCTCATACTTGCAGGTAGTCAATTAGAACATGACAAATGTGGTCATGCAAGACATTCCAAATCTCTGAAAAATAACGCAATTAATGGTTTCCACCAAAGACATGAAATACATAAAGAGAAATCGAGTAGTATTCTAAAGGAAAATTGATGATTCTTTTGAGATGATGTATTTAAATCACATCGGTACATTAGTAAAATCTCGGGCAACTGTTATCTACTATGGTTTGTAATTGTTTCAATTAATTTACTTTTTTACAAGACTTATACGAAAATTTTTATTATTATTTTAATTACATACATGTTTGGTCTTTCATCTCGGATCATATCCGACAAGGGCACAGCTTTCATTTCATTGACGATAATCCAGATAACCACGTAAAGAAATTCAGTTTTTCTTAAATAATACAGTTAAGAGTACGTCACAGGAAACTTTAATATATCGTAAACATTGGTTGGATATACACCTTGTCGATATTGCGGCAGAGAATGTTGAATTGGATAATCTTCAAGAATTATGCAAACCAGTAGCATTTTCTAGAGTAAAGAAAATCTAAGAACAAAAACGAGACATTCCATAAAACGAGATAAAGTCTTATGATGTATTCAATGGGACATCTGGTGATGTATTTTAAAAGAAACAATCTAACCACAGAAATGAGGACACATTGGATAACCAATAACACCTGATGATTTTTTATTACATTTATTAGATAACTTGTAATATTTTTTGGTAAACTATATTGTTATATTTATAGAACATCAACATCACTTTGCATGGCATAAATAAATAAATGTGTTCTGCGGATTCAGCGTTTTATTCTACTGGAAATCTTGAATTTTTAAATGCTCAAAAGTTTTTTGACTTGCCGATTACCAGAAGTTTTGAATTTATATGAAACGTCCATGCTTGAACATTCTAAAAAACTGACTATTTCCTAGCTTGTTTATCTACTTAAGCATTTTCAGTCAAAATCTTAGGTGAAAATGGCTTACTTCTATTCTTGGGGTTTTTCGTTTGTTTGAGAAAATTTGGAGTACACTACCGTATATTATACATACATTTGGAATTAGAACATACCATTTTAACTTTCCTTCATTTTCCTTTATGCCCCATATAGATGATGTAGTTTTTGGTTAATGTATTTTCAGGTATGCGTTTTGTTAAATTTTTTGGCTCATAGTACATGCATTGTACCTACCTTCTGTAGGTTTGATGACAGATTAACGCGATTTATGTCCAGCATTGTAGAAGTGAACGTGTGGCAAAAAAATTTAGTTATTCCTAAATTTGTAGACTCTGGACTACCGAAACAACAGAAATAAGAGTTACAACATACATATGAAACACTGATCAGGTTTACCAATGAATCCGGATCCCCGCAGGTACGATTAATGCGACAGTCGACAGTACTGTAATAAGTAGTAAATTAAAATTAAATAGATAAGTAAAAATAAAAAAAAAAATACTAGATGAATATCCTTGCAAAGATTTCTTAAAGTGCAGGGATTAAAATAAAAACTCCACTATCACTAGTCAAATCATTGACGAAACCCATGATTTTTATAACGAAATGATACAAACAAACAAAATTATTTTCTAATTTTGGGAAAATCTAGTAAACCCGGTGGAATATAATTAATTTTTGGTAAACACAATTAAAAAACAGCAAACATTTATAACTGAAATTATCTTAAAATTCTTTTTGCGACATATTTTATAATCAAAGTAGAAAAAATGTATTTTTCATACTGCATTTATTTTTTTGTAACTAGTTAGATCTTATTGGCATCTCCTTATAAAATATATCATTAAATAAATGAAGATATAACATATACAGAGTCCTGCATTAGTACGTCGTTCTTTCCTAGCGGCTAGCCCTTTGGAGATCGGTGAAGAAAGTTTAAACTAAACATACTTAGTTTAAAGAGATCTACGATACAGGGTGTTTTATTTTTATGGGATGGCAAAAAACATTATTTTTTATAACGGAACACCCTGTATCCTTTACAGTGTTCTGGTGTAGTTTCTTACTCTCTACATTGTGTATTAATTATTTTTTGATTCCCTGTCAGTGTTGCCAACTTATAACGGTTTTTGAAAAAAACCATAAACAGGCTTTACTTTAAAAAATCATAGCGACTTTGTTTTCTAAATTTAATAAACA
This sequence comes from Abscondita cerata, assembly GCA_030710515.1. Taxonomy (NCBI): domain Eukaryota; kingdom Metazoa; phylum Arthropoda; class Insecta; order Coleoptera; family Lampyridae; genus Abscondita; species Abscondita cerata. The sequence goes on from JALBCR010000041.1 coordinate 88,527, forward strand.
AATCTTACCAGCGATGTTATACCAGATGAAGAGCAACATTTTAATAGTTAGAAATTTAAATATTGTGTTACAGAGTGTTTGCAAAAAAATATGCCAATTTTTAAAATTCAAAGTTCAAAAAGTAATTTTTTAAATGAAATAAAGCGTGTTTTATTTCGCTGTAAGATACCATTTTTTCCTCTTTAACTTTTATTAAAAGTGTTCTATAGCTAAGTCCCATGGTTTTGGAGATATTTAATAGTTAAAAAAAAACAATTTTAATTACATGTTTATACACCCAAGAGAGCAATGGCGATTATTTAGTGTCACTTATGGGTTTGGATAACTTAAGGATTTTTTTATTAATTACTTATTTACCCAACAAAATAATTGAATACATTAAAGACAAACTGTTAAAAGAAACAAAATTGAATAAATGACTACAACAAGTGTTTCAAATGTCTTTCATTTTCATTGAAGCGACAATTGATTCGCTACTGAAAAGACCTTTCCCTCTCTTCAACATTTGAGGTGAAATGCTTTCAAATAAGTCCACTATTCTTTGCTGCATATTTATTGGTGTTGTTGGTAGATCGTTATACACTATTTCTTTTAGATATCCCTACAAAAAAGTCTAGTTTTGTCAGATCAAGTGATCTAGCCGGTTAGCTGGTGGGTATATTCCTGCCAATCCAATGATTCGAATGATTTCATCGAGATATGTTCTTGCAAAGAATGTTAAGAGGCGGTATTTTTTTGCATGCTGACATATGGCATCTGCTAGTATGCAATTTATTTTCCACCAACGGCCTTCTTCGGTGTAAAAAATATAATACAATAGGTATCGCTTATTGTAATTAAAATTGTTTTTCTGTTAACTATTAAATATCTCAAAAACTACAGAATTTATGCATAGGACATCTTCAGTAAAATAAAAGAGAAGAAAAATGCTATATCTTATAGCAAAATAAAACAAATGTCATTTTATTTGAAAAAATGAGTTATGACCTTTTGAGTTTCAAGAAATTTGCATTTTTTTTAGAACACCCAGTAGTACACAATCTCAATTTTTAACTATTAAAATATTAACCTTCATCGGGTCGAACGTCGTTGTTACAATTAGTTTATTAAATTTTCAAAACAAAGTCGCTATGATTTTTTAAAGTAGAGCCTGTTTACGGAAAATTTTTCAAAAAAACAACTATAAGTTGGCAATACCGGCAGCAAATCAAAAAATAATTAAATGGCTATGTAGAGGTTGAGAAATTACCCTAGAACACCTTGAGAAATACAGGGTATTCTATTAAAAAAACATGTTTTTTGGCATCCCGTAAAAATGGAATCGTTAAAAATAATTTTACAAAGTAAATCTTTTTAAACAAATTATGTTTAGTATAAACTTTTTTTACTTATCACCAAAGGCTAGCCGCTAGGAAAGAACGACGTACTAATGATAAATATAAATAATTGAAATTGAAAACATTAGAAATTTCTAATTACTAATTACAATTAATTAAAGAATTTAGTCAAGATTCGATATTGAAATACAATTATACGAAAATTGATCTTGTAAAATAAAACAGTAAACTTTCCATGCGATAACTGAGAATGCCTTACACCAGAAATACATCATCTCCTCCAGAATGTAGAACGTCCCATAGATACAAGCAGTAGATTCTATATACGTGTAAGTGTTTCCTTCAGTCACCGATAGATGGCGTTATGCGTTAGCTTTCCGGTTTCGTCATTAATTGAATTTCGCGAAATAATGTTACCACACGACGAAACAACACAATAATTTCAAAATAGATTTTTTTAAGTTTTTAATATTTCATTTGTATAAATATTACTAGGATATACTATTCAGTTTGTCTGAATTAATCTTTAATTTTAAATTGAGTGTTAGGTGTGAAAATAATAGGGAACTAAAATATTATAATAATGTAACACGTATCGCCACCTATCGGCAACTTCGGGAAGTTCATATTCAAATATAGAATCATCTGGGCGTTATACATTCCGGGGAGAATTACAAGAATTGGAAATATTATTGTACGTAAACTGCGAATTTTGTTAAACACATTGCATTTGAATGTTAGAATGCTTTCTAGTGGTTCTGACTTTTTTCGGACATTAGTTCTAAGTCGTAAAACATGCATGTTCACAAATGAAAGTAAAATACTAAATTTATACATTACTAATCAAAACTGACAAAGAACAGAAGGAAAAGGGATATGCTTATTATTTTAGAGTGGTTATAAATTGATGCATTGTTTAATTGATAGATGATCTCCTTTCGAATTTTTACTTGGTATTATTTTTCCTAGATAAAGTTTAGGAGAAAGTGGTGGTATTTTTAAAAAATACTGTGGTTTTCAAACCATCTAACTTCTTCTTGAGAAAAAAAAGATAAAATGTTTGTCTTAAATTAAATTATTTACGTATAAAAATTTTAACTGTATAATACTGCCATGTTAACTCAAAAGGACGTTTTTGAGTAATACTATAATCAAGTACGGATTTTTTTCTTAACATTATGATGTATGGTGCTATATCGGATAACATAAGGCAAAATATGTCAGATAAAAAAATGTCAGATAAGCCCATTTGAGTTAACACGACAGAAAAGCCCAGTCAAATTAGACAAAAATATAAGGGAACCTCGGAAAAATTCCGATATGGCTGGATTTTTGTGTACGACAAGATATTGTTATTATATACATTGTGTCAAAGATCCTCAACGATCCGATCCCTGCTGAATTTTTTTGTGGTGTCAAAGAGGATAAAAATCAGTTTTTTGTAATCTTTAGGTCTGAAACCCCTGGCATCTTATTCTTAGATTAGCTGTTAGCAAGGTTAAAAAACCTATACATTTTGCAGAAAATCACGATTATCATAAATTAGGGCCATAGGAAACTTCACATAGAAACCAAAATCATTTTCAACATCTAATTTCAGGGATGATGTTAAAAAGGGCAATTTTTTCAATAATGTGTCCTGTTGTAACACGTTTACCTTATTTTGCTTTCTAACTTAAAGATTTTAAGAAAAAGTGTTGGAACCCTTTTGTTCCAAATTTTATAAGCCTTGAAGAGCATAAAACTATCTCGTTTAGGATTAGATATTTGGAAAAAATATTTTTTGCCAAACTTCTTTCTCTCCACAAATAGTTAAGCAGACGACAGAAAACTTTTGACTCAATTTTTATTATAATCATACCTACTAGTATATAGTAAGTGAGCCTTGCAGAAGTGTTTTAGGTTAAGTTTTTAGAATAAACACAAGCTCATACGTTTAAGGGGGCTCCTCTGTAAACTTTGATATCTTACCTATATACGTGTTGAGAAATGCTTTTAAGCAAACGTATGTATAAATTTGAATTTATTCTAACGATAACACAGCCACAAAAACAAAATATTTTTTCGGGTCTGGAGATTAGACCATGTTTACTATATGTTTTCGGGGTCGCTGAATCCGAATCCAAAGTCTAAAAAACCCCAACATGTCAGGGTTTCGACATAACCTCAAAAACTTCATAAATCTTTTTTTTTCGAGTCCGGGGATCAGACCATGTTTACCATATGTTTTTGGGGTCGCTGAATCCGAATTCGTCGTCCAAAAAACACCAGCATGTCAGGTTGTTGGCATAACCTTAAAATTATCCCGTTATCTAAGCTATTTAACTCTTCAACGTTTTGACTTTAGCCGTATATTGAACAAAAATCAGTTCAACCCATAAACCTTATTTACTCTACAAAACGAAGGTATATAGAACCGTCGGCATCAGCGCTACCCGATGTACACCGCGAGGAGGTTGCACAATCTGATTTTGTACATCATATAGCCCTTATAAGGGCTTTTGGCAACAAAAATTTGAATTTGTGGAATGATTACCAAGAATTAATAAATGATTAGATAAATAAATTGTATACATCTGCAATATGAAAAATGATGAGTAGAATTCTTAACTATTAGAATAAATGATTAGTTACGTGACTACAATAGGAATCGAATGACGAAGACGCATAAATCTACTATAGCGGGTTCTTTTCTCATCAAAAGATCTATGCGGTGATTTACGCTTTCTATCTTCTTTCTCGCTTCAACATCCAACAAAAATCTGCCATCATATTTTCGTTCCACCTTCCTTGATATCGAGTTTCCATGACTTTTATACCTTGGTGAAAGCGTTCGCCTTGTTCTTCACTAAAATCACCTAGATTATTTGGAAATTTGTCTAGATGTGCATGTAAAAAATGTAATTTCATATTCATCAAGCATCCTAGCTTTCTAAAATCTTCAACCATTTTGCCAACAATCTTTTATACTTTGGACTTTTGTTATTCCCTAAAAAGTTCTGTGCCACATCTTTAAAACTAAACCAGGCTGCTTTGTCAAGTCGATTAATTGTACCAATGAAATTTATATCTTTGAACATAGTTCAAATTTGTGGTCCGTCCAATACTCCTTTTTTTAACTTAGCCTCAGAAAGTTTCGGAAATTTGGATTGAAGGTATGGAAAACATGCCCTTAAGGGCTTTGGCGAATTGTTTTATGAGACCAAGCTTTATATGCAACGGAGGAATGAGAATTTTTAATGGATCCACAAAAGACTTATTGATGATGTTATTAGAACCTGGAGTTAGCGATGATCTTACTGGCTATTGTATCGTCTTGCTGTAGTGATTTTCTCTATTTCTACTATCCCACAAACACAAATCTTGACTGTTGTCGAAGTAGCATGGTTATTATTTTTAAATCTCAGCATATTAACCATAAATGCTTTTCATATTGATTTTTTGGTAAAAGTATTTGCATATTCTCCTATTTCTCTTCCATGACTATAGAATGAGCAATCGTTACAGAAGCATAAACGTTCGTGTTGTAAAGTAAGACCGCCTTTATACTTCGTTTCCAAGAGTCTATAAAGGGTGGTCAATCAGAAGCTTTGTAGGAATTCTCTTTCAGCTGATATATAAGACCCTCGACATCGGTACAAAATACTAAAGATGAAACTACCTCCTTCGTAAAAAATTTACGGAATTCAAATTTTTCTAAAATTTGCTAAAAGCTCAGAACCATCTTTTGGTAAACCTAAATCTCTAACGAGATCATTTAACTCAAACTGCGATACCAATGAAGAAGTTAAAGGTACTTTTTCATTAGACGTGTACTCGGAGCCCCTGCTACCGTTGACGTCGCTTGAAAAATCACTTTCTTCATCTAGTTCTCCGGATTCGATACCTTCAGTAACACGATCAATATTGGATTGGCATTTAACTTGATCAACTATAACGGGAGCAGTCATCGATGGAGCATTGTTATATACAATTTTTTGTTTGTTTTTTTATGTTGTTGCAAAAGTAACAGTCCTCTGCTCTACTAGGTTTTCTCCAAATTGCTGGAGTGATAAATTTGATGTTCGCTTTATTTTTCTCCGCCTTCCATCGATACAACATCTTTTTGCACATGTTACAAATAACACGTGGAACCCAGCTATTATGTTGATTCATCTTTGAATTGAAAATTTCTTCGTATAAGTTGCAAAATATTATCGTCAAAGATGTCACATCATATTTGGACCAAACGTAACAAAAATTGTTATGATTGGCAAGACAATCATGCGATTGCGAAACTTCGGGTCGCTTTCTTGTAGCATTAAATTTCACATTAGCCAAGTCACCAACTAATGTAAAGTTATGGTCGCTTGATGACGACGCCTGCGGACCCACTTTCTCACCCTGGCCAGCCGCCGATACTGAGGATCCGACTCTCTGCATCGTAAAATGCTTGCGTGCGCCTACCATGACGGCATAAAAGACAAAATCCAGGGACTTAACTGGATCACAAGCACATTCCTTTGCCCGCCGTCACCGCGAGGAGGTGCCCTAGATGCAGACACACGTCGTAAGTCGGATGAATAAACTTCGCGGGTTTCTTTGCAAATCAAAATCCTAGCGAGCTGGAGTTTTTTAGACAACGGATTCGGATTCAGCGACCCCAAAAACATATGGTAAACATGGTCTGACCCCCAGACTGGGAAAACAAAATTTTATGAAGTTTTTGAGGTTATGTCGAAACCCTGACATGCCGGGAATTTTGGACCTTGGATTCAGCAACCAAAAAAACATAATAAATATGGTCTGCCCCCCGGACTCAAATAAAATTTTGTATGAGGATTTTTGAGGTTATGTCAGAACCCTGACCTGCTGGGGGTTTTTGTACCTCGGATTCGGATTCAGCGACCCCGAAAACATATAGTAAACATGGTCTCACCTCTAGACCCAAAAAAATATTTTTTTTGTGTGGCTGTGTAGTTAGACACCTTAAAGTCCTTGTTAGATTAGATGGTAGCAAGTTTAAAAAAATGTTCGATTTATAATATATTTTATATAAAATTAGTACTGAGACATTACGTTGAAAGTAAAATCACTTTCAACACCTCACCTAAGGTGTGCTGTTTTAATATATTACCTCGATTACCAGATAATGTTATAACTATTTCTAAATTGTTTAAGCTACAAATTGGCTAATCGCCATTTTTTTTCGAAAACCCCGTAGTTTGCGAGATATTAACAAAATACTGATTTTCCTCCTCTTTGACACCACATAAAAAATTTAGTAGGGATCGGATCGTTGGAAACTTTTGGCACAATGTACACTGTGTCCGAGATAAGGAGGGTCACTATTGGGTTCTTGGAAACGGTAAAAGATACAGATTTGGTTAACAGAGACAAAAGTTGCGCAATCAAAAACCTAAGAAAATGGAGTTTAGAAATCCCCGAAAATTTGTTTAGTTTTTGAGATTTGTGAAAAAATTAGATTTTTTGATTATACGAAATATTTTTTTCTGACGTTAATATTTGACCTAGAATAAAACCAATGACACTTCTCTACAGCAACTTTTGAAGCTCTTTAACGTGGCATTGTCAGTTTTTTAATATGACGTTTCGTCTTTGCGGAACCATCATCAACTTCTTTTTTTTTTAATACGTCCCCTATGTTTTGATATCAGATTCTGAAAGCCCTTCCTATTTCAAATTCAATTATGTATATCACTTTATGGTTTGATTGCGTTTTAGTCTGTTTTTAGGCCTTCATCAAGAAAATTTCTATTGCGGACATTTATAGTTTTTAATTTTTAAAAATAAACAATTAGCTATATCGATTAAAAAATGCATGTAATTTAAATGTTTACTAATAATCTAATGACTAAGCTTAAACATATGCTCAAAAACATTTCCTTTGTTTTCCAAGCACAAATAGCACCTTCTCACTAACGATTCTAACACCCTAGTAAGTATTTCTGGAGTAATACTGGCAAATGCATCCAGAACTAACCTCCTTAATTCTTGTTCTGTAGCAAAATTCTGCTGATATACATAATTCTTAACGTACCCCCATACGAAAAATTAAGTGGGGTTATATCGGTTGAACGTGCTGGCCAGGGTGTTTCTGAATGCGTACTTATCACATTTTCTCGAAATATCCTTCAAAGATATTCCCGAACGGTTCTGGAATTATGTGCAGGTGTATCATCTTGCTGCATCCAACTATCGCAATGGGCATGTTGTCAAGAACATCCTCTAAATCATTCTGCAGCAAATGTAGGTAACGCTCTGATGTTAAATTATAATAGTACACACATATTGAAACCAAAACGGTGTTGATATCTTGAAGTTTTATTTACAAGTGGATTGGTTTCAGACCAATAATGAATATTTCGCCTATTGAAAATGCCATTATTGGTCACCATACTTTCATCAGACCATATTATTCGATAAGGAAAATTCATATTATTTTGGCATTTTATTGTGTACCATTCACAAAATGAGCGACGTCGTTCTAAATCACCTGGTCTCAGTCCTTGACAAATCCTGTACTTGTACGGATGTAATTTTTGATTTTGTAAAATACAATGTGCTGTTGATTTTGGTATACCAATATTTTGTTTAATCCGCCGGACTGATGTGCTGGGATCTTCAGTGACAGCTAACAAAACATTATTTATTCTTTCCTCATCACTGGTCTTTTGCCGAGAAGCTACAGGTTGTTTTAAATCACCATATGCTTTCAGATTTTCCATTAATTTGCTAAAAGTTCTTTTATTTGGCTGTCTCCTTTCGGGGTATTTCTGCAAATACACCTCCTCCGCAACTGAACAATTCTGGTAGGATAAAATGAAACATGCCACCATGTCAAACTTTTCTTCGTTAGAAAACATAATTAATACAAAAGGTAATAAGTATTACACAATAAGGTAAACATCAAACTAATGTCACAACTTTAACGTTACTGTCAATGAAAATGCGCTATTATCACATTCATTTGTTTTTCAGAGCGTGCTATTGTCTTGGTGATAATGGTGTATTTGGATTGACAATTGCCTTTATGAAAGATTTTTGCTATTAATTAAGTTTCCTGGCAAAGAAAAGTTTAATATATGGCATGTTTCAGCACCTACAAATAATTCCAGAGCTGTTCCGGACTACCTTAAAGTAGTGCATTACTTGAGCCATTAGACCATTAGTAAACATATAAATTACATGCATTTTTAATCGTTTTGCTAATTGCTTATTTTTATAAATTAAAAAACTGTGTAAGGGTTCGTAATAGGAATTTTCTTGATAAAGGCCGAAAAACAGATAAAACATTTTTTTTATTTTTTTTAAGGGTTTAAAATTTTTTTATTTATTTAAAAAAATAGAAGTTGATAATGGTTTCGCAAAAACAAAACGTCGAATTAAATAACTGATAACACTACATTAAAGACCATCAAAAGTTCCTCTAGAGAAGTGTCATTAATTTTGTTCTAAGTCAAATATTAACGTCAGAAAAAATAGTTCGTATAATCAAAAAATACAATTTTTTCACAAATCTAAAAAACTAAAAAATTTTTTGAGAATTTCTAAACCCGATTTTCTTAGGTATTTGATTGTGCAACTTTTGTCCTATTTAACCAAATCTGTATCTTTTACCGTTTCCAAGAACCCAATAGTGGTCCTCTTTATCTCGGACACAGTGTATAAAAATAATATAGACATTGTGTTCGTTACGTTGGATAATATTTTATCTAATTGGATTTTCTTGTATCATTAAGTATTGCATTAGTAGTGTATTCTACTCAGGTTTACTTAGTCACTATCTTATTACCAACACTATATATAGTTCTATTTGTTTCCCTGGATGGAATTGTGTTTCCAAAGACAAGCTTAGAAGAAAGATTAAAATTATAAATTGGTTCTACAATTAATTAATAAGACTATTTCGTTAGAATACAGTACTTTTATATAAAACATCTAATTCAAAATTAATTCCATAATCAAAAAATAACAGAAGCATTTTAGCCATTTTCAGTTATTTTGGGGCATTATAATTGACAAGCTTGTAAATCCTTCTACATGTCCAGTTCCAATACTAAATCAACTTTGTAACTTACACTTTCGTTGACGAATTTCTAAACAAGTCTGTAACGTCAACTAACATAGATGTGTGAGTAATGATCGAATTCTGGTTTCTGTGCAGATTACTGGAAGACAATCGCTCAGAATTATAAAGCTCTAGTTCCGTGACATTGAGGACACCGGTTTTGCATGGTGGCCGAATGTCGCAGTCGGAAATTCCACGAAGCCAAGGTCTTGCTCCAGAAATACTCATAATATAGTTTATTTTCAAAAAATAACATGTGTCTGCCTAAATAATTCTGCATGTAATTAAAATAAGAACTTCTAAAAAATAGCATTCCACTTAAAGTAGTTTAAGAGAAGAGATGTTCGGTGTAGGTACAATAAAAAATATTGAAAACAGTTGAAAATGAAATATTTTGTTACGTTTTAGCAAATATGTCAAGTTTACGACGGTTGAGTAAACATTTATCTTTTATCACTTTCACTTATGCAGAAGTAACACAACTGACACAATTTAATGAATTCTCAAGAAATCATACCACGTTACAGCAATAGATTCTTTCATCGATGTCTACGATTCCAGAATAATAATTAACTCATTAAAACGATAGAAATGTAATTATTATATAAATGATTCGCAAGCTGGTAAAATAATATTCAGATAAGTACTATCGAATAAATTTAAATAATAAAACAATTAAACTAATTTAAATAATATTTTTTATTTGGTACAAAGGTATAAACAACGACTGACACATTTACTTACTAACTAAAAATTGTATTAATTTTCTAAATTAGTTCTTTTTAGTGAGGTAAAACGATGTTATCTTTTTGAGTTCGTCGGCGTATTCGTTCCTGTATTTGTGGTCTGGATCGAAGATGCTTTCAATTTCGAGGAAATCATCAGGTCGGTTCGTAACAATCCAGTTTAAGATCTTCTTACTCTTGGTCTTTTGGACGGGGGTGCATTTTTGAGCATTTCGTTTTCAATGCATCGGGTATCAATTCTAAAAAAAATATTTTCTGTTAAATAACTTTCACTCTTGTCGCATATTTGCATCTTAAATTGCATTTTTATTATAATCGTAATATGTGCAACTAATAAGATGCTTGCAATAAAATATATAAATATGTAAAGATTTACCTCTGAATTTTTTACCATCAGGTGTGCACTTTTTACCGGTCTTGGCGCATGAAATGTAATTGTTAACAAGACGTTCACTTGCGAGGATAGCGTCTTCATCGATGCTATCGAATTCGTCGGTGTAGAGCTCTGCTGGTTTGCACCAGGCAGCAGCAATTACAACAAAAGAACAGCAACAAATAAGAATTTCATAATGTTCGTTGTTTGTTACTACAACAAATTACAACTTAACTGACTTCTGTATCGACGGTAATTTATATGGAAGTTATTGTGCACCTAATCAGGGTGGGGACGTTGGTGTTAAGGTAAAACGTTACGTCATTTATTTAAATTTCCAGTTTCTGAGACCGTATTTAATATTGTTATTACTAAAAAAGTACTTAGTTTGACATTGTTTACGATTTTCAAGAATAACAATTACGTATTACGTATTAATTAAAAAAAAACACATACTATTTTAATTTTTTTGTGATAAACACCGATAAATTGAAGAAATCGATAATCATTAATTATGAAATTTATCGCACCAAATGTGTTTTTAAATGCTCTCGATACCTCAGGTAATATTCCAATTGTTTACAGTTTTTCCCTATTATCGATTTCTGTTTATACGAATAGTGACGATTACATTAAATTCTACTTAAAATTTACGTTAACACTTATTTAACGATTTAGAAATTTTCAGGGTAGAAATTTGGAGATTTATGTGTTATTGTCAAATAACGTCAATTTCCCATGTTTATTGTATTCAATTAAGTACATAAAATTTTCTTATTTTTAATTACACAATTATAGAAAATGTTTAAAATTTTGAACAAAAGAACTGTATGCATATACTTCAAAATTGATTTTATACAGCTTTTAAGTTTCGAATAGTTTTTCGGTTTGTTGCTTACAAGGTTCCTCACTTGATAAAATAATTAAGCAATAAATTCAGAACAACAAACTGTAAGTACCTACTTCGTTTGTAACAACCAGTTTTGTTCCTAAACAAGTAATTGAATTGATAAGTTTATACGCTAAATAAATACACTAAAGAATTATAAACATAAATTAACTTTTGTATAAAAAGTGTAAGAGACCGTGAAATAACTATACTAAAGTATAGAAGAGTTAAAATATATCTAATTCGCAAGGAACATAATTGTAAAATACATTTTCGACAATTTAGTCAACACAGCACATCTCAAAACGGATGTTCATATTGCGATGTTTTATAAGCATCTACACTAACTTAATATTTTGTTATTATTATAATTCGGTAGTGTGGAGAACGTAATTTTTGTACTTACTATAATCCCGAATCTCGAAAGAGAGAGTGAAACAGTATATTGTGTTTTCATAAGTCCCGTAGATTGTTTGATACAAAAAAGCTAAAGTTTTTTAGATGTTCTTATGAGTGTCTTAAAATCAATCAAATAAAATATAAACTTTTAACGAGTTTAATAAACACAAACACTTATTTAAAAATTGATGTATAAGGACCTGAACATTCCTACGAAATTGTACAAACATACAAATAAAAAATTATTTTTATTTGAATGTTTGCAATTTGCAATTTTAAATAAGTGTTTATGTTATAAAACCCGTTACAAATTTATATTTTAATTAATTGATTTTACAACATGTATATATTAACTGATGAAGCATAACGTAAAACGTCTTAATAAAAACAACATCTAAAAAACTTTAGCTGTTTTATATCAAACAATTTGCGAAATAACAAATAACAGCTGGAAAACTAATATGAATATATAAGTATATTGTGTACCAAGTGCGAGAAGTAGATTATTTACATAGGTGTGGAGATTGAAAAACAATAGCGACAAGTGTAGCAACTAAGCGAGTGTCAAAAAAAACACACTGTACTTTTTCTACTACCACATCTATAAAATTAGGAAAATTTAGGAGCAAAAAAGTTGTTGCTAGCTATCTATAAATTGTTTCAATGTGTCATAAAATGCAATCGCCCTTATGGTGCAATGTGTGAAATAAATCTCACTAGAATAACATTGTACCTACTTCACGCCCTGGTACAAAAAATCAAATATCACACAGTTTTATTATTGTGTGACGCAGCATTCACAAACAGGAGTAGAAAAAATAATATAAAAATAGAGTAGTATAGAAGGAAAATCAGTGCAAAACTAACCCAAAAAAATCCGCAAAAAAATCCAAGGACAAAATATCCACAGGGAAAAAGATCCATCGGAAAAAAAGGCTTCGGAAAAAATTCTTTGGAAGAAAATCGACGAAAAAAATCTAAAAAGTATTATTAATAACTCAAACTGGTGAAAGTGCATGTTCAAACTGTTTCGTTCACATAATTTTTTAATATATTCTAATTGAATTTTAGTTGCACACAGTTAAACAAAAAAGTTTATTATTTAATTGCTAATCAATAAATAAAATATTTCAATTTTCAAAAAGCAAAATTCAATTTTATTATAAAACTGTTCAAATAGTTTACTCGAATATTCATTTTCCAAGTAACGTGAAATTGCATCCACTAAAATAATTGCTTATTTATTCCTTTGTCTGGTTGAAACTATTCAGTGAATCTAATCTCAGAACAATATTTTGGTTTATTTTTTTTTGTTTTAACTCTAATTCGTAGAGGGAAATTTAAAAATCAAGTGTTAACATATTCTAAACATATTAAAAATATAATTAGAAAAATTTACCACACTAAAGGGTCGGGAAAACCGAATAGAATAAATCAAAAGGTATTAAAGACATGACCAAGATTTTTAAATATGATACTAAGGAATAGCAAAAAAATAAGCGGCTGAAGTAACAGCAAAAGGAATCTAATAATAGACTAGAAAAATAATTAAAAAGTGATAATGTAGTGTAAATAACTGTGCCGGAATACACACAAGAATAAACTGAAAAATATTATGCAGAATCATTTACAGGTTAGACGAATGTTTAGAGGAAAAATTGGAAAATGTTAGAGTGAGTTTTACGAGTTGTACGGAAAGCAAAATAATGTAGAAAAAAAATTAAATCAAAATACTATAATATTAGCAACATTAATAAACGAGTCGAGAAAATCGTACCACCAAGAAATAGCTTGGAAAAGACCAAAAGCAACAAGAAGGAAGAACGAACATGGAAAGTTTGAAAGAACATATACAAAAAGAGGATGAAATAATATAACAGAGAGTAGAGTAAAATAGGGAAAAACTTTTAAAAATCGTAGTCTGTTTTCACAGATTTTATATGTAAACATAAAAGTGTAGCGATAAAGATATGCACATTGCCATTTATTCTGGTCTTTACTTAATTACAACATTAGTTGCTCATGTGAATTCTAAAATTAGTGTAGTGTTTATCAACTAGCTATCAGGAATTCTACAAAAAAAATTGCATGGCTGTTACACTCAAGATCCAAAACAAAGCATGTATTTGTATCAGAAAAAAAAAGAATTTTTGGAATTCCAAGCGTTGTGAAAGAGGATGTACTTTTCAGAAAATACGTAGGTTTCTAATAACTATAGGTTTTTTGGCCTGAATTTTTTATAGACTTTACAAGAATAAACGTATGGCAGGTTTTTCAAAACTTATCCTTCTTAAACATGATCTGATTAACAAACCAGGGCAAATTTATAACGTTGATCGAACTGGCTTACAATTAAATAACCGACCTGGTTAATTTACGGATCACAAAAGATCAAAAACAAGGCGTTGTCGTTGATACGATGAGGAGCTATCTTTTATTTACTTATTTATTCGTACGGTACTTTTTTATTATGGTACCTCCGAAGATCAGTATACACCTGTATAGTGTGGTGTATACCACCAACATGTACTTTCAAGGGTAAGAGTGTCAAAATTTTATAATAGTACCTATATCCCACACTAAGTAATTTAATGTATCTGAAAATTATTCTCAAAAAACCCAACGCAATGCTTTAATCTTGATGGTACTTCTTCACATTAAGCAACGCGAAAATAACATTTTTTTTGTATGTCAACCTAGCGTACGACACAGTTTTGGCAATAATGCGGTATTCTTCGAGTTTGAAGCCTGTCTATTATTAGAATGTAGTGCATTTTTCAGTAGAAATCGTTGTGTACGCATAGTAATACTAGCACCATAGGCGAAATCTGCAACACTTTGATTTCAGAGAGGCAATTATGGAATTTAGGGTCGAATTCAGAAAATTTCCTAATTCTCCACTCACACTCAAGCGGTTAGTCACTCATATTCAACTCAAGTGAGTGAGAGTTTACCTCACCCTAACGTTTGATATTCAGAAACGATGAAAAATAAGTAAATAAATTGAGTTACGTTTGAGTATCGAATATGTTTTAGCTTCGGTAACAAAAGTTATACTAAACAACTAAAACTTCAATATAATTTAGCTCATCTCACTTATTAGTTAGAAATTTTTTAGGCACTCATTGCACTTTATTTGTTTCTGAATACCGTTCAGTTGGTTAGGGTAAAATAAGTAAAGAGTGAGTATGATTAGAGAATCAGAAAGTTCTCTGAATTCGCCTCTAAATCTTATCTAGCTCCTCTTACTAATAAACCTCAAAAAGGAAAGCACCAAGTTAGTAGTGAAACATAAGAATGTTAAAATGGGTAACAGGACAACAATAAGTAACTCGCCAGGTACGCATATTTTGAAAGCACTAGAAGATGAAAGACGTTTGACAAAGTACTACATCCTGTTTGATGAAGATAATATTGAGAATAAAAAGATGAAACAGAAAAAGCGAGACAAGTGAAACAGGTTAAAAACGAGGTAAAATTATCAGAAAAACATAAATAAAATCTAAATATCAACAGTGCAGTTCGTAAGAAGAGGAAAATTAAATTACTGAAAAACTGGCGTTTCATACAATTCAATAATAATGTCAATTCCTGAGTCATAGCACTTGTGACTCAGAGATGAGATGATCCATTATATATTATTCTTATTTACTACTGTAACCACATTATATTTCGACAGAACTAAATTCAGCAAAATGTTCTAAATTCCGCAAGTTTATTAACATTATTATATTGTATCTTCAGCTTTTTACATTCAGGTCATATAAGGTTGCATAATCCACTTATTCTTACAACACTTTTCTGTAAACTTTGTCCCGACTCAAAGTTAGAGTTTGTTGTTCAGATTTGCAAATTTATACTTAAATATAAATGTAAATAAAAAAATTAATGGTGTTTGAAAAAGAAACTTACTTTATACAGAGCAGAACGTTGGAGAGTTGGAAGAGATGTAATTACACAGCAGAAGAATGAATTGTTATCGACGTTTCACAGTTTTTGTAACTAAATTACAACACACTCTGGAGACAATATGCGTGATACCATTGATTATATAATCAATAGTGATACATACATCGAGAGATTAATAACAAAAGGACAATTACGTTGGGCTGTGGAAACTTATAGTTTTCAACTCGAGGTTTAGCCGCACTTACAGAATGTCATTTCTGTAAATTTTTTTACGTAGGACATTAACTTAATTTTTAATATTAAATGCAAAATCATTAGTGAATACAAATATGTTCTTACATTTTTAGAAATAGACATTTCACGCCATGTTTCACTAAAATCAATTAAATTTAATCGAACTTAGCGAACAAGCAATAAATGTAATAAATGTCGATAATCTTTGATAGTAGAATCAAAAATATATACATGGATTTTAGTTACCCTACCCTAATGAGCCTTCAATAAAACAAAACACGTGTATGTAAGTGCTGTTTGTGATTCTGCACTTATCACTGGATACCGGTTTATTGTTGTTGGTATGTTGTGTGATAGCTTTTATGGTAGGGTCCAACACTTACTTACAGATTTCTGAAAGTTTATTCTGAAAAATATAACGTTTCATTTAAGAAAATCAAGTTGTC
The DNA here is from genome assembly GCA_030710515.1 of Abscondita cerata. Classification (NCBI taxonomy): domain Eukaryota; kingdom Metazoa; phylum Arthropoda; class Insecta; order Coleoptera; family Lampyridae; genus Abscondita; species Abscondita cerata. The sequence goes on from JALBCR010000041.1 coordinate 104,931, forward strand.
CATGTTCAAAATTTTCTAAATTTGAATTTTTCTACCTAATTTTAATTTTGATCGATAGTGTTCCATTAAAAAGAATGAAGTTAGTAACACCGAGCCAAAATGACACCTTCTGCATATTAATCTTCAAAATTGAAGGTTTATTTAAAATAATTAAGTTATCATTTAAAAAAATTGAAATGGGAACACCCAGGCAAAATGATAAACTAATTTCAAAAATGGAAGAAATTTATTTGGCAAAATTCTATTTACTATTTTATAATTTTTCGGACAAATTGATCGTCTCTTAGTGAAATTATATGCACTTGAACGTTTTTATTCCATATACAAGAATTGTGGCAATTGTATTTGTGTTTTTTTTTATACAAACATTGAAGTGTAATTTAACAACTCAACAGTCATTTTAATCAAAACCTAGCGTCACATTTTCTAGTTATTTTGGTTGTTTTATTTAATAAGTTATTTCTATTAAATGAAGAAAAACCTATATTTATAGTTTATTCGTTTTATTTATCCCGATTGATCGATGAATCAAGTGTACACTTGTGACTGGCTATCTTTTTATAAAGAGTGGTAATGAATACGTGTTACAGATTTTAAGAGCAAACATAACATGCAAAAATAAGATGAAAGTTCATATAAACATATACTTTTTGACTTTTGGTTCCGGAGCTGGAGCTGTTTGAAAATGATGTCTTTAGGTAATTTTTTTATACATTTCTTCGGGTTGCTGGTCGTGTTTTCCAACATTTATTATACTAATTATCATTAATAAGATTTTGTTTTGTTGATTTTTAAAGTTTTCTTTTATTTATAAAAAATAGGGCAACAGTTTCTCTAAAATTTTTTCTACGATCGTGCTAAAAGTGACTACTTTATTTATTTATTTTTTTTTAATTTTTCGATCGTAGAAAAAATTTTGTGTGCAACATGTGCAAAAAGCATATTCGTTGCAGTTATTTGTGTAACTAGTGCAAAAAGTGCATATTTGCTGCACGATGCATGAAGTTTGCAGTTCGAGACGAAGTGTGGTTTTTGCACATGTTGCACACAACATTTTTTCTACAATCGAAAAACAAAAAAATAACAAAATAAAAAATATAAAAAACTACATTTTCACTGATACATTTCTTTTTGTACTAATGGAAAAAAGTGAAACCTTTGACACAGTAATTGCTGCAAAAAGTAGTAAAGACTTTAAAATTTCTTAATTCATTATCTAAAAACGTTGAAATATTTTGGCCCTTTCAAATGAGACGCTTATGAACGTGTTAGAAAAATCTAACCTGCATCAGGCAAGGCTTAAAAAGTATATGTTTATATGAACTTTCACCCTACTTTTGCATGTTCTGATTGCTTTTAAAATCTGTAACACGTATTCATTAACACCCTATACAGGGTGTCCCTAAATGTGTGGATATCACTTAACCACAGATTCCTGGGCTCAAAATAAGATGATTTAACCCAACTTACCTATATCCAAAAGTGCATCGTTGAGCCAGTACTCTGATTCAAAGTTCAAAAGAAATAGAATACCAAACTGCTAGATAATATCTATTTAAGAAATGCAGTGCGCGGTCCCTCAAATTTAATTTTTTTGTGTCTAAACCTTAAAAGATCTCATCAATTAACAAATAACAAAAAAACATTACTATTAAATGTCTCTTTCTGAAACTATTTTTGAAAAGTTATTGGTCTTAACATTAAAAAGTTTTGAAGTGGTTTTTGCCAGGTTACCTGTGTTTCGTACACTAATGGTCCACTGATAATAACTAATATCACCTTAAAAGATGACCTACATCTGTAAGGAGTGCAATTCCAAATATCATAAAAATCGACAAAACCGTTCTTTTGTTATAAGCAAAATAAAAAAATTTCTTTTGAACTTTGAATCAGAATACTGGCTAAACGAAGCACTTTTGGATATAGGTAAATTGGGTGAAATCATCTTATTTTTGAGCCCAGGAATCTGTAGTTAAGTGATGTCCACACATTTTAGGGACACCCTGTATATTGAATACAACGTATACATTATTAGCTAACGTATTATTTCAAGAGTATTTATACGTCTTTTATTAACTTAACGACTTAACAAGGATAACATCAACAACAAATTTCGTTTCCTTGTACGAACAGTTTTGATACCAACTTGACGTTAATGTCAAATGACTGCATATCAATGTCATTTGTAAATCAAAGACCAAAATAAACGTACGTAATCCCCATCAACAAATAAGTAAATAACAAATAGTTGGTATCAGTGTCCACATGTATGCTTTAAATTACAGAAGACGGTCATTTTATGATGTAATGCATGCACGACGTCATCAAACAAATGGACTTTACATCAGATTATGTTTCTCTTAAGAGGCATTTCATTTGCCGAGTCAAAGGGAACTTGTGTTCATAAATGGAAATCTCACGTAAAGTTCATATTGGAGATTTTAGACCAACACTTAAAGCCATTTGGTCACTGTATAGGTAAAGAATTTGTAGTAATAAACGAAACTGTCAAACAGCGTCTTGTTAGAAATTATATTCAAGAATTGGACATTGATATCATCAACTGATTAACCAAAAAACTTGCCAATAGATTACAAGAAGAATATCGTCAATGTTGCATGATGTGTGACGGAAACTGAATTTAGAGAAAGTACTATAGTTCATCCGTTTAATAGATGTAGTAATAAATCATCATAAGGTGGAGCTATTTGAGCAGAAAACTACACGCAGAAGTCAGGTTTACAATGTATTACCAATTTCACCACGTTCAAATAGTGCATTTACAAGGGGGCGTTTTTTAACTCCATCTATTAAACGGATAGACCAAAATGATATAAGTTCATTATTAGGTCTACCTCGTCGATGTCTAGAAATCATTCGATTTGTTTTTCTCCTCTATTAATACTCATTATGAGTAAGATAAGGAAACGACAAGAAAAGATGAGACTCAAAATCTAACTCACAGTTATTTAATTTAATTACTTATCCCCTAGATATATCATGTTCCTATGCCCTAAACTGAATGATTTTCGTGTTATCTGCTTTTTTCCTACTTTTCTGAGATGATGTAGTAAATTGATAGTGTGCTCTGCAATCTGTTTTGCTGCCTGTCGTATGATACCTTCTATCAGTTGGCTAAAACACATTACAAAGCACAATCTCCAAGAAAAGTAGAAAACAGCAGATAACACGAATATTATTCAGTTTAGGTATAGAACATGATATATCATCAGATGGGTAATTACATTATGCATCGATTAAGTATATAAAAAATTTGTTGCAATTTAAAAAAAAAAATGAGTTTTTGATAATTTTGGTACCGATACCCCGAAACCTTCCCTAGAAATAAATTTCAAAAATGTCCAATACTGAAAACATAGTCGAATACCATGTCTAACCGTTATACAAGTTTCTTGTATCTGCCTTTTATGCTTCGTCAAATACTAATTTTTCGCAGATTCAAATTTTCGTTGCTTACTCATGAATTGTTTTTCTGAATAATGGTAAGAGATACGTACGCCAAACCTGGTAGTAGAAGACGTTAAATTTTGTGCAGAAACCGAAAATAAAAATTGGGGCATTCCGGTATAACTGGAAGTGACACCGACATATTTCCACTAAGTACACCATGTCCATTTGTACAAGTTTTCAGCTGAATCGGTTTTTTCGTTCTCATTATTCGTCCAACTAGTGTCCAGACGCACCCTGTATATAATGCTATTACACAGAGTTTTATGTAAAAAAAAAATAATATTGTTACACTTTACACAAAGAAATTCCTAATAGACGATATAACTTACAAAACAAAAATCATCAAAATTCTGACACGTAGTTTAGACAAAAGTAATTACTTTTTTCAGTGATGCGTAATTTCTTGGAGTAATAAGTACATATCTAAAGAATCACAAAAAGTTTCTCCAAAAAACAGGTCATTGTAATAAGATTATATTTATGAGAATATAATAAAAAGTAGTACAAAATAAATTTATTAAAACAGATTACATAAGATTTTAGAAGAAGATCCAGATGATGATTATAAATTGTAAATAGATGAATACAAAGTGATAAAAAAAATGTTGAAACATCTAGTAAAAACCTTAAATCATTGAAAAATTTACAAACATTTTCGAACTATTACCAAATGATTAATTAATATATCATATTTTTTGATAGAAAACTGCATTACATATAAATGCATTAAATCATAATTTCGGCAATATGATGTTGCATTCACGTAAATAAATTTATGCAGAATTTAAACTGGTTCTACAATTTACTTATGTATACAAAAATGATTGCAAGTCTTTACCTTCACGGTTAAATTAACAGTAAGAAAAAGAACAACTTTTTACTTGCAATTAAAACAGCGTCGTAATATTTGGTGTAGTTTGGTTCTTCACCTGCAATTAAAGGTGTGGCTGTCAACAAAGATTACTCAATCAAGGTGAACTGAAAAATCTTGTTTATTTTCGTCTCGATTGAATGCTACAAATAAAAAGTTACAATCTTTGTTGACGACTATTTTTCAACGTTGTTGAAATCGGAAACAGATTTCATTACATCCGAAAGAAACCTACCTTATTAATCATCAAGTTCTTTAGGTTAATAAAAAAATAAGCAAAAAGTAAGGACACGAGTACTGTGAAAATTAATTTATATTTCTTAAGCCATTAGTAATTTTCCATTAAGTTCTGACGTCAGTACTGGATAAAAACAAACAATACTAATTGTTGCTTTCATTCCTGGAACCACGTATTGAAGTCTAGTGCGAGTTTTTAAGTATTAAACATTAAAATAAATTATTTCCTATTCAATTTGCATTCGTTTTAAATTAGATTTATATTTATTAATTAAGAATGATAGTATTTCTTAAAATTGAAAGTTATTATAGTCAATTAGTCATAAGCGTTACCTGCATTACGTCAATAACTCACAAAAACAAGGTGTTAATAGTCGGTGGGTATAAAATTATTAATGAACATGCAATTAATAAAAAGTAGACTCATAAAAAAAGTCTTTTTGCTAGCTCTAATGCAGTACGTAAAATAAATTATTGTAAATGAATATATTTGCTGGTTTCAATAGAAGACGGTTTATTTCTCATTCAATTTTTACATTGTTCTGTAGCATTTTATCAAAATGATAAAAATTGTAATAAAGTTCCACAGAATCAATGAAACGAAGTAATATATTATAAAAAGTACTAACTTTTCCAATAGATTATTTATATTTAATGACTATAGTTTCGAGTTTGAAAGTCATCGGCAGAATCTATAAGTTAAAATTTATTTAAAATGATATGGGAACATGGTTTTACAATTACAGATTATAAATTGTAATGCATGACAAATGTTAATGTCAAATTATGAATTAATATTAAACAATTTTTAAAAAGATATATAGGCGTTTAGTAAGGTACATATACAAATTCAACAAAACAATTTTTTTAATTGTATTTTAAGCAAAAGTTGTCTAAAGTTTGTTTAAAGGTTTAACAAAGAATTTTTTTAGCTAAATTAATATATAAATAATTTCGATGTAGTCTAATGGTAGATTGTTTTACAAAATGAAACATTTTTCTCCAGCCAACAAAAACATAACAGAAATAAATTTAAGAAATGTATCGCAATATCTGGTAACCACTAGTCATGACTTTGTTTACCTGTATAATTTTTATTGTGAAAATTGTCAACAAATGGAGTGCATTTGTGTAATAATGAAGAAGATTTACTTGAAGTTGTAGCAGAAATGGTGCAAGAGTTACAGAATTACTTCCACTAAAATCTAGAGAAATATATGAATGGCTTACAAACGTTTCACGAACTGGTGCGATGAGAAGAAGGTAAAAACATATTTTGAAGCTGTCTTACTGACGTATTTTGCTGAAAAGTTTGAAATTGTGGTCCCATTATTCAATGGTTAAAGGGACGTTGAATGTCAAACATGGTAATGGAACCTATTTCTGACATACCCCCAATAATAGCTGACAATATGAGAGAAATAAAAAAAGTTCTGGCAACAGTGTGTGTGTGTCAATTAGTTATTTGAACTACTATTATATTGTTGTTTGCATCCTTGATTTCTTACACCAAACTGTCATAAGTGTCAGTTGATTTTATTATGTCACTTCATTGTCATCTACATTTTAACGGATTTTCTTAGTAGGTTTCTTAAGAACAGAAGATTGTTTTTAGGCTTATTTTAATCAAATTTTGTTGCAACTCGAAGTAAGTTGAGTTTTTATAGCTTAAGTATTGTCTTAGAATAAACAATTATTACTGAGAAATAGGCTGTGACTAGTTTGTCGGTTTGAAGAGGGTGTCAGCTATAGGCTACTGAATAATATTCATTACCCTATAGCTGATAGTGATGTCAGGAATTGGTAATAGTGAAATGTAGATAAATTTCCTACTAAATGTATGTAACAAAATTGATATATGTTCAATAGCTGACACCCTGTCACAACGGGTTGAAATCAGATATTGGGTCACTACCTATATTAGCTGGTTAATGGTTTCCAGTGTACTTAAGTGAGATTTCGTGTTTTTCAGGATTTAGATTAAGATGTCTAAGAATAAAAGCATGAAATATTCGCAAGAAAATCTGCGCAGTGCTTGCAAGAGATCGATAATGGTATGCCAATTGCTACAGCTAGTAAGCGTTATGGTGTTCCTAGAACAACACTTTTGTACAAAAAACTGGAAAGTATCCAAGAGAATACAGGAAGGGTCCGCCTACGAATCTAACTGATTTCGAAAAAAATCACTGGTTAAATGGCTTTTCCATATTGCAGATCGGGGATTTCACCAACCAAATACACAACTTATTGATTCGGTTGAACTGATTTTTAAAGAAAATAACAGGGAGAATAATTTTTCTCAATGGAAGACCAGGAAAAAGTGGTATGCTTCATTTATAAAGCGACTCCCAAGTGAGCAATAGGGTATCTCAAAATTTGTCTTCTGGGCGGACAGCTGTCAATGAAGAAAAATTCGTCATTGGTTCAAAGAAATAGGAACTTATTTTGAGGAAATGTCCATCCTAGAAGACTCAACTAGGGTGTTTAATGCTGATGAGTCCGCATTTTTTCTATCGCCTAAACAAAGTAAGGTCTTAGCTAAGAAAAGGATCATCTACAGTGTATAGTTTCACAGCAAATAATGATAAAATGCATGACAGCCCTATTGAATGCCAATGCAGCTGGCATGGTGGCACCTCCTATGGTTGTTTTTCAATATGAAAGAATCCCTCCACATGTTACCAATAAAATGCCATTAGGATGGGCAATTGGTAAAAGTGAAACTGGCTGGATGACTGGCCAAACGTTCTATGAATATAGGAAACGTTTTTTACCATGGTTAAAAGAAAATAATATCTCTTTGCCCATAATATTTTTTGTCGATGGACATTCTAGTCACTTAACTTTTCCTCTCAGTGATTTATGTTCGGAAAATGGAATCATACTGGTAGTTGTGTGTCTCAATTATATTACACAACCCATGGACGTGGCCGTTTTCCGTACTCTAAAAAGTGCTTGAGGGGATGCTGTTCAAAAAATGGAAAATCACAAACAATGGTTCTAAGGTAAAAAAGAGGATTTCCTCAATATTGGAACAAGCAGTTTCTTCATCGGTTACGCCGGATATACTTGCTAATAGTTTTAAAGCTACTGGGCTATTTCCGTTCAATGCAAGCGCTATAAGATATGATAAATATTTTAAAACAGGACATGTCGTCAATACTCCGGGGCAGCCATCACTAAAATCTACAGCAAGTATCCAATTCAATGACAAACTATTTTAATTGAAAATGCAACATTATTGAAGTTTCGAAGTACCATTAATGATCAGTGGGTTGGTGATAAAATAGACAAAAGTCTGTATCATGTTTGAGAACTCCATCAAAAATGACAAAGATGAAAACAAAGTACCTCGGCCAAAAGAAACCGAAAATAAATTATCTGATATCAGTGACAACGAAGTCGATGCAGGACAGGAAAATATTTAGGTCAAAATGCCGACTATAAACATATGAAGACACCATTAGATGAACCTCAGGCATCTTATTGCTTTAATGACAATGAAGATGTGCCCCAACCATCTACGTCTGGAAACGAAGAAACTCCGCTGAAAGATGTGCCTACTCCATTCAAAAGTTGCCTGCTTTGGCCAAAGTCCGATTCACAACAAACAAAAGAAAATCAAAGGAAAAATTGCCAGCTGTAGCGACTTCAAAAAAGTGGAAAGAATATCATCTGAAAAAGAAAGACTGAAACAAGAAAACGAAAAGGCCAAAGCTGAACGAAAACCAAAAAGAGAAGAAAAATTCAAACAAAAGCCATCAATTGAAAACATTAAAAAGCTTCGAAAAAAGGTTTATCATCATCTTCCTCAGATTCAAGTCGATAAGTGGTCTTGGAATCTGAAGAAGAACTTTATCACGACTTGCCCCGAATTTTCAATCCAGTGCAGCAAAACTTTCTTGTTGGCAATTTTGTAATTATAATAAAGGAAATTAAGGAGAGTAGTGCCTTTGTCAGCGTGATGCAAAGGTGTCTAGCAAACACCTGGAAGTGGCCTTGTAAAAAAGATAGTTTATGGTATGAGTTCAAGGACATCATGGAGATAATAGAAGAACCTTTTAAGGCCAATGAGAGAGGGGCATTCCGCGTCCCAGAATTTTTGAAATATGCTGATTATATCTGATTTACTTTATGTTTCACTACTATTTTTCGTGCCTTCCCTTTTGTAACGTTTTCAGACGATGCTGTAACTGGCTTGCCCAAATGAGTTATCCATTTACAAATTTAAATTGGGTAATACACCCACCAGTTTCAGATCTGTCCGAAATTGGTACTAATAGCAAGGCAATTCCTCAATAAATATGTTTTCAATATTTTTCAAAATGTGTCAGTTATTGGTTCATCTATTGGATATGTGTCAAAATTAGTATGTCAGTTATAGGGTTATTGACATGCCCATTAAAAAAATCAAAAATAAATTCAAAATGCGCAAATACTAAAAAATAGCCAGTACTTATCTTTGATAAAAGCAAAAATACAAAGAAGACTAAGTCGTGAATTCGTATTTGCAGAAAATTGCAAACTGACAGGGAAAATTGATGTTTTTTGTGTTAAAGTGTTAGCTAATGATTTTCTAAATTAGAGATTTTGAAAAGAAAAATTAAGGTTATACTCCCAAGAAATCAAGAGTATTAGCAAGTGATGAACTGGAATCTTTTTTAAAGGAAGCTCTAGACCACACATATTTAATAATGAAGGTAAGTTGTTATGGCATAAAAATTCTAAAATAAACAACACGACGCAACAAGTGCCAAACTAACTCATCGGCGAGGGGTAGGTCTCACACCTTTACGGAAGACTAAAGGTCCTTATCACGAGTCACTATCGAAATAAGCATTTTTTGATAGGTTTATTGTACGAACGTTGAAATAAGGCAATTCACAACACCACAACTGATTGAAAAATATTAAATGACAAAGAATAAATATTGCACAACTTAGTTCAAAAACAAATGGGTTTTATCAACACGAAATCTTAATTAAAATACAGTACAACTCACTTAAAACAAACACTTCCATAAGACCAAAATCATTCACGCGTAAACAAACCAATTTTCACCAAACAGAGGTGACAAAGTCCTTTTAACGTTAATGGAAGATTTATATTTCATAAATTGTCATTTAGATTGTTGCAATCTTTGGTGTGAGTCGAAGATGTCGATCTATCAAATTGGTGGATTTAAAAATTGACGACATTCAAGAATTACATTAGGTTTATCCGTGAAGTTCCATATACCAAACAAAAAAACAAGATCATTCACGATTATGGGTGAAAAATCTTTTAATCCATACAAAAAATACCTGGCTCTTAGACCAAAGAACTTCAATGAACATCGACTTTTTATTTGATATCGAAACGGAAAGTGCTGGAGACAAGTAGTGGACATTCACAAAATTAGCAACGTCCCATAAGAAATAACCAAATTTTTAAAGTTGGAAAACGTAAATGAATATACTGGGCATTGTCTACGCCAAACATCTGCTACAGTTTTTGTTGATTCTGAGGGAGACTAACCTGCTTGTAACGGCCCGAGGGATGGACGTCTGACACTGTAGCAAAGGATACACAGAAGAATCTGTAAAACACAAAAATTTTTGAGACTGCATGAACATGGTACTAGTATACCAGAAGGATACATCAGGCACAAGAAAGATGTACCAAAGGAAATTTCAACACTGAATGAGCCGAGTACTCACAAAGCTTTAGAAGAACTACTCAATGATATTGATACAAGATGCAAAAGGTGTAACCAATTTTGTCATGAATGACACAAAAAATTTGAATGACTAAGAGCAAATCCATTAACTCACTTTTTCCAAAAATTCAAATTACACTTTTAATATTACTTTTCAAAAATTAAAAATTGTTGTAGATATTCATAAAGATATTAGTAATATGTATGTTCTTAATTTAATAAAAATCTGATAAGTATAATTATTTTCATACCCATATGAATTACCCATAGCTCGAGTTTTAGGATTTAAAAATATTTTTAATCCTAGGATTAAAAATTATTTGTGTTGCCCTGTTTAACGAGGCTTTTTGTGGTGAAGTTTCAAAAACGTAGTTTACAATACGATCGTTTAGATTTACTATTTCTAGGATCTTCATTCTGGAGAAAAAACTTCCTGGTCAACGTTTTAAGCTACTACAATGCATAGCCTTTATCAATTTAAATCGTTTTTCACATATGTATTAGCCGAAACGTTGAAAAAATTCCGATTTTTTTTCTGTTATCTCCACAAAGAAGATCCTAGAAATAGAAAATCTAAACGTCATTGTTTAATAAAATTAAGGAGAAAGGTACAATTAATAAGTGAAGTTTACATTCCATTAACGGGATTAAAACTGACAGATTTGGTAACGATTTATTTTTCTGGTTTGCAATTAAATCGCTTAATAAGGCTGTAATTTTTAATTGAATATTGTTATAATAAGATATGTCCAATCAAATGTAGATTTAATTGATATTGAATTATTAAGGTGTTTATTTTGTTTATTAATGTATCTAAAGTGTTAATTAAGTTTAATGTTAAAGCTTATGGAATAACATAATATTTTGAGATGGTTTTTTCAGACGTATATAATAACCAAATGGTTACACTTCTTGTTCTTCTTTTCAATAGTAATAAATTTTAAATAAAAAAGGTATAAAGTAAGTTATAATATGCAAAAATGGCATTTTTTGGAAAGATTTGACCTTTGCGAAAGAAATGAAACCAAGAAGAACGTCGTAAAAATCCTCTTGAAAACATTTTCATACATAAAATCATTGAAATTCAGCCTTAACTTCATAATTCTTATTTGAAACGCTAGAGAAATGGTAAGCATTAATTCATAACCTTTACAATGAGTAAAAGAATCCAAATTGGAGTAAGTCTTCAAATGGGGGATTCGAACTAAAGAATTTGATTCAGAATCTAATATAATTGACGAAGGAAGGTCTTTCACCTTTGCAGTGGCATTAACAACATTTTTTTTGCAGACCATCAAAATGATCTTCATGAAAGATGATCCAGACTTATTGATTAAAACCTTTGCTGAAAAAGAGGTATTGACTTTAAGTTCCATCTATAAACCAAAGTTAATTGTATCAATGAAAAATGAATTCATTTTCAATGCTTGGTCCTTTAAGGTAAAAATTTTAATTGCTTTGTTAGAAAACTATTCGAAGACTTTAGGAGAGCTAGTTAGAATAACGTAGAAGAACATTTCTGAAAACGTAACATAAAAAACGAATAATGTTGATATGAACAATAATATGTTAAATCGTTTAAACTTATAAATTTAGCCTTTTCTAAAGTGCAATAAAGTGTAGCATCAAAACACGGAAGAAGAATACGAGTATGAAGAAATTGTGACATTAATCCGAAATAGAAAATGGATTCGTTTATTATAAGATGGTGTGATGTTATGTTCAATAATGATTTTTCCTTTTTGTGATTGTTTTTTATGTTAAATATTTTTTGTTTGTGGTTTGTTGCCAAATCTTTGCTAAGGAAACGAAACCATTAGCATTTTCAACTAAAGAGTGCTTTATTCTATTTCCAACCCCAAAGATATCCTATTTGTAATCTGTAAATTCATATTGGAGGAAAGTATACCTATAATTGATAGAAATATAACCGATTCTATGCAAGTAATAGAATATCGTAGTAGGGTTCTCTCAAGCTACAGAAACGAATATTTCAAGATGCTAGAGACTGTGGTAGTAGATGTCGCTGCATTATTATTTATCAGAAATGAATACACCGGATTGACGGCGATGTTAATTCCTTTCGTAGAGGTGAAGTTAAAAAAACACTCTTCAAATATCCAATACGCCAACGTTTCGCTCACAATGCGTGAGCTTCTTAAGAGCGGCTGGAATTCAGAGTGGAGTCACTATGATTAAAAACACACAACAACATATAATTAAAATTACCATATAGAAGTTAATAATTAAAAATGTAAAGTATATAAATAAATAATTAGGTGACACACAGTATTTTTTCCCTTGAGGAACAAACGAGTAATGATAATTATTAACTTCTATATGGTAATTTTAATTATATGTTGTTGTGTGTTTTAATCAGTAGTGACTATACTCTATGAATTCAAGCCGCAATAACTCACGCATTGTGAGCTGAACGTTAGCGTATTGGATATTTGAAGAGTGTTTTTTTAACTTCACCTCCACGAAAAATTAACATCGCCGTCAATCTAATATATCCGTATTGGAGGAATTTTATATTTTGAAATCCTATTGAATACACCGGGTTTTTAGATGCGTCCTATCGTTTCAGTATTCAGAATCATGGTGTATATTAATCTTCGTTGGTTCGCATTTTACGTGATCATGAAATATTGTTACGTCGCGTCGTTCTACATATAAACATCTCTAAATTGACGAGTTTAAGAATGCTGTCATAACGTTTGGAATGAATTTTCAAAATAGCCTAGTTAAGTTAAGTTTGTGGTATCCTCTTTCTAACATTTGCCTGGTAGACCCAATACTACAGACTCACGCTCAAAATACGTTCTAGAACGATTTTAAACCTTTCCAGAACATACCTGGTTTTTTTAGACCAGAACACAACAACAACCCATTTATAGGTTGTTTTTACCGTTAGACGTTCCAAATAAATGAGAGGTTCAACTGGACTTGTGTTTTCTGAAAATCCTGTTTGGCAAGGAACAATAATCCTATTGTTAACCACTTTCTCTAGAAATTATCTAGACAATAGTTTGAAGTTTATTGTTGTAACTTGAAATTTGCGTTAAAGTGGTTATTTTTTAAATATTTCTTATTGCCTGTTTCATTTGGTATAAGCAAAATAAGGCATTAATGGCTGGGTCATTTTATTCATAATCCAAATTTGTATGAAATTCTCTTTCTAGTTCGATTTCTTTTTCTAAGGACGATGTCTCGTAGTTACTCTGGCAACTTACTCTTTAAAACTAATCAGCAAAAGGAACCATGTACGACCTTATCCTGTATACTACCGATTTCGTTTAGTTCTATGGAGAAAGCTTTATTTATGTTGGAAATCAATGAGTAACACGAAATTATTAATGTCAACGACTACGACCGATTGTGTTGACGGTTCATAGATGATTGTAAACATTTTATGAAGAATTGTTGTAGAAACTGGCTAATCTAGTCTTTCCAATCCTGGCGATCTCCAATTGGCGTTGAGTAAATAAATATTGCAATTCGTAAAGTTGAAAAGAAAGGATAGTAAGCGTACCGATGTTATTATAAAAAATCTACCTCGAATAGTCTGTATATCATTTTTTTCAGAATTACATGGTCTATCTGGAAATGCACATAGATGTTAATGATTAGCAACTTTGTCGACAGATGCTTAATGCGAATGTATTTTCGTACGTGATCGTTAACACGACTCGACGCAAAGCTTATTGTTCGTAAAGGATTAGGTGAGTTTATTGGATGCATATAAGATAGCATCTCATAGACTAGGTAGTATCGCTATTGTAACCATATTTTTCTTATTTGCGGAAGGGCTGGAAGCATTGGAATTATGAAAAGATCGTCTTGTGTTGAATAATTTGATGTGTCTTAAAGTTAGAATTGAAGGTATCTAAAAAAATTTTTATTTTTTGACAATGTTTAGGTTATATTTATCTAACGTTTTAATGCAGAGTTCCACGCCATCACGCGTGAATTTGCTGTAGTTTAGTATACCCTGTACAAACAATTAAATCAACTCAATTCCACGACCTGCCCAGCTTAGGTTTTTATTTGAACACCCGCTAGTTGCTCCTAAGCACTCTCCGTAAAGTCTTCATCGACTTCTTGACTATAAAAAACCGGGGTATTTCATCGCTGTATTTTGGCTCTCAGCAAACTGTCATTTTTTCCTACGGTACAGTTATTGAGTGATATTGTGAAACAGTGGCCGATTTAATTTTTTGTTTCGGCGGCAACCACATCCATTTTCTTGAGTTTTTATGAAGAAATAATTGGATGCATTGAGGTAATTATTTCTTCCGCTATTACAATAGTTTCGTAGTTTACGAGAGTGGTCTGAAAAGTTTCCGACCTAACATAGCTACAACAATTTGTATCTTAAAATTTATTTTTATTTTTCTACATAGTCTCCTTGTGACTCTATACACTGCTCCCAGCGATGCTCCATCTCTTTAATCCGTCCAAATAGTACTCGGCGTTCTTCTCTGCAAAATAATTGTTCACGAAGGTGATTGCCTTCTCATTTGACAAAAATCTTTGTCCTCCGAGGGCAGTTTTTAGTTGAGGGAACAGAAAAAAGTCGCTTGGGGCTAGATCTGGTGAATTACGTGGATGGTCAAGCAGTTAAAAGCGTAATTCATAGATTTTCGCTATGGCAACTGTTGAGGTCTGAGAGAGGGCGTTGTCTCGGTGAAACAGGATTTTCTTTTTCTGCAAATGTGGCCGTTTATCCGCAATTTCTGCCTTCAGCTTGTCAAGTAATGATGCGTAGTACGCTCCTGTAATGGTTTTCTCTTTTAAAGATAATTGATTAGGATAACTCTATGACTATCCCAAAAAACAGTCGCTATCACTTCCCCAGCCAAAAAAACAGATTTCGCTTTATTTGGAGCCGGTTTCTCCTTTGCAGTCCACTGTTTTGACTGTATTTTTGTTTCAGGCGTAAACTTCCTAGTGTGTTTGTTTCTTGTGTTGTCATGGTCGTTTATTGTTTTTAGTTTCGTAGAGAATATACATCTAAATGAACTTCATTATCATTTTTATATCTATTTCTACTAGTGTTTAGTATATATTCAACTCGGTACAATATACAATTATAGGCCTGTATTGCGCTTTCTAGTTTTGTTTTTATTAGGAACCCTACCTCTCCGTATGCTATATGTCGTTTCCTGTGTAAGTCAAAACATTGCCCAATACCAAAATGTAATGTAATCTATAAATCTATAGTATGTAAAATGCCGGCTGTGAACTTTTTAATATTGTTAAAAAGTTAAGGCATTTTTAATGCAGGATAAAACAGTAGCCAGTGATAATTGCATAATTACAAACTGCACCTACATAGACGTGTTTCGCCGTTTGAGGCTCATCAGTGTAGGGGGGCTCAAGGCAAATCTACAAAAACCACCTAAATTAGCTACAGTATTTCAAAGAATCGTGCGCTTGCTTATTAAACAAGAGATAGTCAGTATCGTCACCTCATGCACAGTATTTAGATTCAGATAAATGTAATATTTGTAGAAATCTGTAGTATGTGAGATACCGGCTGTGCGTCTTTAACGTAATATTTCAATTGCAGAATTACGGACCGCACCTATATACACGTGTTTCGTCTTATGTGAGGCTCATCAGTGTTGGGTAGCTCAAACGCAAGTCTACAAAAATCACCAGAATTAGCTACAGTATTTTAATGCATTGTCAGGTTGTATGTTGTTATGTGAAGCTTTTACTTACTTTAGCTATTTTTTCTTGATTCGATCTTTCGTTGCTTCATTCAGTGTAAAATTACAGATTACGCATCCTACCTACCAGGGGTATGTCTTTGCATTTCTCTTCGAAGGCAGTCGGGACGACAATTTCCTTCCAAAAATAAGGAGACCTTCATGTGGATAATTTAACATTCGTTCAAAATATTTAGTAAATACAATATAATTTTCCTGGTTATTCAAAACTGTTTGTTTTTCTTTCAGAAGAGCATCTCTTTTGGAAGGTGTGAATGTATCGAGAGAATAAGTAGTGTGCGATACGTAGTTTCGTTTACACATTCGGGGTCCATTGCTATTTAATAATTAAAGACTATGATGATACTCGTCCAAAAACCAAAAAATGTAAATCCTACACCTTCAGATTCCAAACTCGCTTAATCTGGTCACTGTCCTTGAAACAGAACTTACTTTAGGGTTCGAAACGTCGCCTTAACCAGAAATATGAGTTTCTCTTTCAAAACATTCACATCTTCCAAAAGGGGTCCACGGTCTTTAATACGGCCTCTGGCTAAAATCTTAAATATTTTGGAAAAATTTCAGATGTTGATTTTTTTGTCTTTGTTTGTAGTTCGTTTAACTAATTTAGATGTTATTTTCGTAAATTTTGAAAATATATATTTGTTCTAATATACATTAATGTTTAAATAGACGACGTTTGTACTTTGCACATTCAACAATACAATGTAATTAGATGTTTGTGTAAATGTAAATATAAATAAAATTAAGTGAATACATAAAAATGCATTAAATTACATAAAAAATAATTATTTACTAATAAGAAAATTCTGCTAGGTACTTGCGTTAACCTTTGTTGTTTATCACAAATACTATTTTAAAAACACTGGTATGACTATATTTCTCCAACAGATTATATGATCAATCTTGACCTTCCAGTACAAATTTGCGTACCTAAATATTGTCGTAATTGAGAGAGGTGTCTAATGATTCATGATTTTAAGTTAATAGTAAATGAATATTGTCGTGTATAGAGTTATTTCTCACTTCATTGAAATACCCCCACAAATTCTAAACATCAGTGTACTTTCCGAACAATGGTTATAAATCATCAAAAATTTGTATCATGTTATTTTGGATTATTCTATTTTTGGAAAAGAAATACTGGTAGTCTTTAAATGAATGCTTAATTATCTTTAACCCATATCCAAATGGAAAATTTTGTTAAATGTTTGTTTCAAATATTTCTACATTACAATGTTGGTCCATCTGAATGTATACGTTACACAAATTTTAAAGAATTTCCATACAATTTTCACCAAATTTCTTTCACCCAAAAATACAATTACTGCAAATAGTCAAATTATTAAGTTAATGTTAGAATCGTTTTACATTACACAACAAAAGATTTTTTGTGTTTTTTTCTGATGTTCATTACATTAAAACTTAAATCTCAACAACATGATAACCAAGAAAAGAAAAAAAATGACTACAGTTTTTTATTCATTAATAAAAAAATGTATAACTTCCCTTGCGTTGTTGATGTTGCAGATGAAAAGACGTACTAATAATTACTCTTTTTGATTTTTAAAGAATACATCTTTTGTTGGTCCAATTATCATTATATTGGATTTGAATATTAATGGTTAATTGTTTAATTAATAAATGACAGGAACGATAAAAAATCATAAAATATTTACAACATCCATTTTATTTATTTTGTAAAACATTGAATTTACTCATTAGGTATATATAATCACCTTCTTGTATTCATGGTACACATATGTTAGTTAATTTATTACTGTAATATTCATACATTTAGTGATTATCTAGTAATTATATAATGCAAGCATTATATGCTAATATTGTATTAACATGGTTCTCTCGTAATTATCACTTTGTTTTATTTTAAGAGAAAACTATTTTTATAAAAAAAAAGTTTTTTGTTAGTCATCTCATAAAATTACGTATCATTTATATCTTCAATTATATTAATCACACAAAATATTATTTGAAACAACGTTACTGTACCAGTACTAAGTAGATAAATTTTGTAAATATAAACTTAAAACTTTCATTGTTTGATTTTGACAAGGTGCAGTTCATAAAAAAATGAAAATTAAAATAGAAAGATATGGATTTTGACATTTTATTAAAAACTCGGTGTAACTTGTACACTCGCTTAGACTATTTTTTCAGTACGTAGTGGATAAAATGATTCTTTATTTAAAGGACACATCAAATTTTATCCTCCTCGTCCTACAATTTTAAAAATTACTGCTATTTTACAATTATGTGTGCCTAAAATGTTGAATTTGTTAAGATATTATTAAAACTACTGCACAAACGGAATGTGAGTGATCGAAGGGGTCATTATTCAAACTCCATTGTCCTAAACCTAAAATTTTGACTTTTGTTTTTCATGCCTAATTATAGGCAACATATTATTAAAAAGCTAAAACATATGCGAATTTTAAATGGTAAAATATGCTGTGTGAGATTTAAGTGTAGGTGGTGTAAATATATAATCTTTGAAGTACTTTAAAACATACTAGGTTTTAAAAAAAGTATGAAGCTGTAGTAAAATTTATATTTTTATGCACGTGTCTTATAAGGTATCATGTTTAGCCACGAAACATTATTAGTGTTGACTTATTTCGAACATTGTTTCAGGAACAGAAGGCAATGTCGGTTGGGATTTGGGGAAGAACAAATCGAATGAATTTGGAAACAACATTTTAAATAAAAAAAGTGAAACAAATAAACTTATATCTTTTAATATAAATATTAACGTAAGCCTCAATAAATGATTTTATTTTATTTCAACTATTTTAAAAACTAAAAGAGATATTTGAGTTCTACAAAAGACCATAAATAAATTCCCTCAAATACACAACTTTTGTTTCATCTTAACCAACCTTCAATATCTTACCCTTTCCGTGATCCCCATAGTGGGCATCCTGATCTTGAACAAATTGAATAACATACCACGAGTTGTCAAATTTTGCAGGATTAATTTGTTGTTTATAAATTTAAACTTGATACACGCAAAAAATGTAACCACGGATAGTATTTGGATGACTATGTCATGAATAAATAGTAGTATATTTTAATTTATACAAAATTTTAATATGAAATTATTCACATTTTTTAAATAAATTAAAAATAGTTTAATCATATAATATAATATAATAATAAATGTTCCTCTTATAATTATTCGTGTTTATTTTACTATCGAAAAAGTTCACAATGAATATAAGTATGTTTTATTACCTTAAATTCATAAAACGTTTTGAAAATCTATGTAATGTAGTAGATGTTTCTAAAAACATGCTTTATTCAAATGACACACAGCATGCAGGTCTATTATAACAGTAAAGAGAGAAAAATAGATTTCTGGATCGTATCAGTATAAATGCTTAAATTTTTTAAATACCTTCCCCAAGCATAAATACACTTGCGGAGACGTGTGCCTGGAAAGCATCCTAAAACTCTTGGAAGGGAATATCTTTTAGAAATGTTTCAATCTCTTAAAACCTTCAGATAAAAAGTTTCTTCCTGCAATACCAACTCAACATTAACGATTCCTCGGAGGCCAAACAAGACAAAGAGATCCGGGGTTTTTCGGGGAGGGGGAGATGATTTTGTGTGCCACTCGCTGCTTTACCTTTTCGATTCGAATCGTACGCAAACATCAGGATTCGTCTCCAGTTACGACACAGTTAAGAAAGTTTGGCTGATTTTAATCAGTTGACAAGGCAAAACTCAAAGTCATTCTGGTCCTCCGTCATTTTTGGCACTAGCTTTGCGCAAATGTGGACATGTTTAGGTGTGCCGTTGCCGAGAGTCCAGAACGAGGTTCGTCGGCGATAAATAATATTAATATAATTATTAAGTTCGTAAAAAATGTAATAATTTTTTTTAATTTTATACTTATAATAATCAAATTTAGCGTTTTTAAAGTAATGTCTTTATTGTTGGTCACAACATCCCATAGATCTTGGGGTCATTGATATACAAGTTTGGTTAATTTAATTTTTATAATTTGTTCACTGTGTTCTGTTATTGCATAAACAAAATTGATCGTTCAAGTGATAAGAAGTAGTTTTCTTTAATTGATAAGAATATAATTCATAAAACAAATTTTATTTCCAAAAGTGCTCATTTAATGATGAAAAGCAACAAAACGTGTACGGATTGATTATTCAGGTAACTGAAAGACAAACTAGCAGTTTGATTATATCACATTTTACGTTTTTTGTTCTTTCTAAATCAAAATTAAAATATGAAACTTGGTCAGTACTATTTTCGTTTGTCAGCCGCCCGTCTGTATATAAACACGATATCAAGAAAACCACAGATCCGAATTTTATGAAACCTGACTTAGGTGCTATTTGTAATAATAACTGCAGATCTGATTAGATTTTTGGCATAATTTGTCGAGCCAAAAAGGCTCTTAATCTACATACATTTTCCTATCCTTTGAATATTTTCAAAAATATTCATACTATACACTTTTCCTTCAAATAAAAGTTGTTTATAATTTAAATATACGCGATTGTTTTAACAATATCCCCAAAATATAAACTATACAAAAATTGTTATGCAAAAAAAATTTAATAGCCTTTTGCTTTTATTTACAGTATTTTTTCTAGATAGCAATTTACTGTTTCCTCTTTTTTAAGCAAAATTCTAATCTAAAAGCAGAATGAGCCCGAGGGAGTCTACAACAACAAGGTACGTCAACCCGTCGTAAGTGTTACTTTTTTTGTCAAAATTTTATAAGTTGATATGCCTTTTTAAGACTCTCTTAACCGTTTATTTTATTTTTTGAGCAAAATTTTTTATGTCGCCGAATACATTCGATATTCTTTTGTTAGATTGGAACGATGAAGAATTCTACGTAAAATGCTTGTTTAGAGACCAGTTTCTCAAATTGATATTTCATCGTTTATAATTGAATATGTTCCAGAGAGCTAAATCAGAAACTGAACTCTGAATGACACCATCGGATCTGCGGAATCAGAATAATATATAGTTTAGTTAGTAAAAAACTGAAATATCTGACAATTACTTATTATTTGAAATACGTTTTTCTCTAACCGTAGCACAAGATAAAGTACTGAACTAATTGATCCCGATAGATAACCACTCCTGTAAGATAGGCAACTAAATTGTCAATCAATGAGAACATAATAGTTATTTAACAAACAAGTGTATTAATAAGGGTGATTAACAATCGAGATATTGAAATTGTTAATCGCCGTTTAATTCAAGAGTTAGTTACACAACTTTTCCGTCGACCGTACTTTGTAATTTTAATAAAATTATAATTTAATAATTATAGAAAAGATATGCTATGTTGAACGCACCTTTAGAAAGTACCGTTTTGTGAACTCACCAAATTTTTAATTGTATAATATAACCTAACTTCATTGTTTCTACCTTTTTTGTGAGCTTTGTATTTGATATCGTTTTCTCATTTGACACCTTGACCCTTTCTATCACTACTCCTGTTTTTGAAGTCCCCATATTTTTCCAGATCCTCTAGATTCAGCACGAATATAAAGTATATAACGGAAATAAAAAACCTCACCTGCAATTCCCCAGGTTCTTGTTTTACATCTCATCTCTTTCTAAATCATCTCTATAGATTTTACAAATTCTTTTTTATACCTTCCTTTTTTACCCCATAACTTACCTCTTCTTACATTATCAAAGGCCCCTCTCATTTCTTCACTTCCTCTTTTTCACAGTTGTTTCTGCTCTTCTACTTATTTCTTATGTTTCCCTTTTTCTTATAAACTCCCTAAACACATTTTTCTCCAGATTATCATTCATTAAGTATACGTCTAATGTTTTTGACCAGGTTTTTTACCTCCCTCTAAATTTGTCTATATCTGCTACACATCTGCATTTTGTTATGTCTCTTTATCTCTCTATAGGCACATTCAAAATTGACCACCTCTTCTCTTTACATATTCCTTCTCATTTTTCTTTCTATATACCCTTATAACAATATATTTATCTCATCCTTTGATTTACTATTTTTTTACTCCATCTATCATTAACTGGCAGTTTGTCCCTACATTCTTCTTAGTTAAATTTCTACAATCACGTCCTGGCTAGCTGTCGTCTTTCCAGATTTTTTCCTCGACCCAATTTCTAGTTTTGATACTTACTTCCCCCTACTATCTTCTTATTTTCTATTTTCTTCTTGCCACACATACTCTCATATATCTTACATTCATTTTCTTTCCCTTTCTTTAAAACCTTTTCCTTCGATATTATATTTATTTGCATCCAAGTTGGCTGGGTTATACTACAGTAAAATCTCTATTTTCGGCCACCTTTTAAAAGCGACCACCTTTAAAACCGGCCAAATTTTCCAAGTCAAAAACCAATTATACGAAAATATCCATATTAATGACCCCGTTAATAGCGACCACCTCTCGACAACGGCCACGGCCACTCATTTGTAAACTTTCTTGGAAAAATACATGTAATTCTACTTCTCATTTTCGGCCATTGTTAATTTAGGTCATTAGTAGACAGCTTAGCGATCAAGTTGTGCATAATATATAATTGTTTCATTGTGTGAGGCTTAAGTAATTACCGGTGTTTACGAGCGGATTTAAAAAATTTGTTCAATTTACAATAGACAGTCATTACAGAGAAAGCTCAATTAAAAGGCTCATTCAGCTCACCCCAAAAATCGTATTTTGCGTACATAGTTTGAGTTAGTATGTTCAACAGTGCTGTTACATATAGACGTACAGAAAAATTACAATGTTGCTAAAAAGAAAACGTTTGTCTCTTAAAGAAAAAATTGATATAATTGTGGAAAGTGAAAAGTTACAAACCAGCGCTAGAAAGTTGGCTGAAAAATTTAGTGTTGGAAGAACACAAGTTATATTTTAAAAAACAAATGTAATTTAAAAAAGCTATTTGAAGAAGGTTCCAATAGCAGAAGAGAAAGTTTCTTAGAACTGAAGGTTTAGAAATTGACCGAGTAGTTTACAATTGGTTTTGTAGAGCTAGGAATAAAAATATCCCTATATCTAGACCTTTAATAAAAGATAAAGCATTGGAAGGTCTTTTTTACCTTGCGATGCCAAACAAAACGTTCTCTTTAAAAAACGATAAATGTAGTGGTAAAAAAGCTGCAAAACAAAGATTGGCAATCTTATTTTGTACAATTATGGAAGGTGATAAGGAAAACCCGTTAATCATTGAAAGAAGTAAACACCCAAGATGCTTTGAAGGCTCTTATATCAACAAATTTCCCTTAGAATGGGTATCTAATAAAAAAGCTTGGTTGACGGTAGAGATCATGACTTCCTGGCTAAAGAAATTTGATAACAAAATGAAAAAAGAAAATAGAAAAGTCTTATTATTTTTGGATAATGCCACGTCTCATCCCAAAATGACTTTTGAAAATGTGAACATTGTTTTTCTACCCCTAAACAACACATCCCATTGTCAGCCACTGGATCTAGGAATTATCCAAAACTTTAAGATGGCCTACAGGAAGTTTTTAATCAAAAAGCTGCTAACATTCACAAATACCAAACGTCCTTTTGAAGATGCGGAAAAAAGTATAATTTAACCAGCGCTTTAGTTTGGATATCTCTAGCCTGGAGAAACGTTTCGCCTATTACAATTGCTAAATGTTTTGCGAAAGCAGGATTCTCGGAGAAGGTCCTAGAAGAAGATTTCAATGAAGAAGACAAAATTCCACTAGCTCAGCTTTTTCCTGTATTACTAGAAGATAATCAACGTGTAAACCTTAAAAACTATGCATCTATTGATTGTGATATTTTGATCAAAAGCCCCAATTTAACTATTTAAGATACAGAAAAACCTCTAAATAGCGGCCACTAAAATTTGCTGCAAAACTAACCGGTATATATAGAAAGGAAAAAAAATTATTTCTAAGCGTTGTTTATTAAAATCTTTTAAGTATGGATCATATTACGGTTTGCTGTAGGGTACTATACAGGGTGTCTCAAACAAAGTGGCCTATTAGACGTTTATGGAGAACTAATCGTATTTAAATTTTGAAAATTTGTGATAATATATTATTCATACTGATCTTTAATTGTAAAATAGTTAAGCTTATATTGCACTTTCGGTTGTGCCGGAAGTCGACATCAATATGTTTTTTATGATATTTTTGTATTTAGCTCCTAATTTAAAACTTTTATTATGGTTTGTAATATCTACTTCGCATAGTTTTGGAAATATCGTTAAATTTATAAAAAAATATTGGTTTGTAAGATATTTTATAAAAATTCATATTTTTGAACTTTGTTAAGATAAAAAAATTATATTTGGTTTCTTTATAACAGAAGCTTAGTTTTATTCATTACTGTGATCAAAATATGTTCAGTGTATTCAGGATGCCCACCATTGATTTTCAAAGTAAGCCAACTTCAAATAGCAACAAGTAAATTTTTTTAAATGGAACATATTTAGTTTGTATTACTGAACAAGTTGATTCAGAAATTTTTTTGTGATCGATTGATATAAGCATTACCTGTACTTATCTCATACGGTTTACAAGTTATTGCTTATTTTATCAAATTTATATTTAATTTGGTAATATCTAGCTAACTATGGAAAAAACAATGCATTATGGGTAACATTTAATATTGTAATATTGTAAAATAATAAAACAGATCTTCCCTTTCAAACATATTTGACTTGTTGGTACCAAATGGACGTAGCTCCGGCTCATAGTACCCATGCTGTAGCTCAAGAACTAATCAATATCTTTGGTAAGATGGATAAATCGTTACGGTCTTTTACGTTGGCATCCAAGATTACCAGTTCTGACTCCTTGCGATTGTTACTTTTGGGGTAAAATAAAAGATATTGTTTACGCAACTCCCGTAAGTAATTGTGAAGAACTGGTAGGTCGAATAAATTCGGCAGTTAGACGAATTAACAGCAGTGAAATTTGAAGAGCTACTACACAAGATGTGCTACGAAGACTTCATCCAAACTATGCGAAGTAGATATTACAAACTTTAATAAAAATTGTTTTAAATTAGGAGCTAAATACAAAAATATCATAAAAAACATATCATTCCATTTAAGATAAAGAAGTTGATGTCGACTTCCGGCACAACAGGAAGTGCAATATAAGCGAAACTATTTTACAATTAAAGATCAGTATAAATAATATATTATCACAAAGTTTCAAAATTTAAATACGATTAGTTCTCCATAAAAGTCTAATAGGCCACTTTGTTTGGGACACCTGTATATCTGCATTATAAAATAATTATAAATGTGCTGATGTAATATTATATAATTAGACGATATAATAATGGAAGAGTTATACATATTGAATACATAATACATACATCTAC
This sequence comes from Abscondita cerata, assembly GCA_030710515.1. Lineage (NCBI taxonomy): Eukaryota > Metazoa > Arthropoda > Insecta > Coleoptera > Lampyridae > Abscondita > Abscondita cerata. The sequence goes on from JALBCR010000041.1 coordinate 130,302, forward strand.
ATAATATGTACACTATTTTCTAATTGCTCGTTATACCTATTACAATAATTAATTACATACATATACATACCATTAAATTACATTTTTCTTCAAGCGACAATAAAACGTCATATTATTGAACTACTGGCAGACGCTAAAAACTCTTTTACTGTCTAGACATTAAAAAGCAAAACAGTTATTTTGTTTCCACAACTATTTAGAGGTTGGTACCTCGATTATGTCATATTATGAATGTAACAGTAAAGTACCAACTTGATTCCTCGAGAATAAAAAGTCACTATAAGACTCGAGAATTTCGAAAATTTGAAAATAACACATGAAAACTAGCAATAAACGCTTTAAAGAAAAAATAATATATTTCACTTGAGTTAAAAAATATAATTGTTTCGCTTAATTTGCCGTCTCGGCTAACGCCTCGCCAGCAAACTTTTAAGCTCAACAATGATATTGTTTAACTCCTAGTAAAATAATCTACTATTTTGTGAAATATGTTTGTATTGAGGTTTGTTTTACATTTTTAAGTTTAGTTTGTAAAACAGAAGATTCCCATTTTGAAAAAAATTTGAAGTACTTCTACCGCTAGCTCAACTCTTATCATTAGAAAATAGAAAACTTTGCTCATCTCTTAGTTTTTCACATACTTCTTTAATGGTTGACGTAAAAACTTCGGATTCTTCTGCACCACTTTCATTGATCGAATCACAGCCTTCACTATAGTCTAATTAATTTAATGGTATGTATATGTATGTAATTAATTATTGTAATAGGTATAACGAGCAATTAGAAAATAGGTACATATTATGTAAATGTGTGTATTATGTATGTATAAATTTTCCATTACCATATCGTCTAATTATTTAATATTGCATCAGCATATTTATAGTTATTTTTTAATGCAGATATATAGTACCCTATAGCGAACTGTATTATGTTCCATACTTAAAAGATTTTAATAAACAACGCATAGAAATAAATTTGTTTTTTCTCCCATTAACGGCCACCTCCATATACCGGTTAGTTTTGCAGCAAATTTTAGTGACCGCTATTTAGAGGTTTTACTATAACATTTTTGTGGATATTATTACTATTATTTTGAAATATTGTAAACAAAAAGAATTGACCAAAATAATAAAAATGCAAATTTCGTCATGAAATTGGGTATATGGGTTTAAAAATATTCTGAACAACTTCTTTTATTTTTAAGACAAAGACAAATTTTAAAAATCGCCCCTATTTACCAATTTGAGTTCAAAGTTCGGATTTCAGTTAAGAGAAAGAATTTCTTGATAACACCTGTATATGGATTACCTATATAAAAAATTAATTAATACTACGCAAACAAACAGTTAATTGTTTATAACGGTGTCTATGCTCTGATGATTTTTGACATTCCGTATTGAGCTGATTCTTCACTAGGTACGTCACTTTTCATTATTCTACCAAAAATCACGACACACATTGAACGATGTTTTCCAAAAATTAGTTCTATTAAAGAATATTAAAAAATGTTTATCATATTACTCCTGCTAAAACTGCAATGTTTTCTTTTTTAACCTCCACCTTAAAGATCCTTAAAAGGAGTAATATAATAAATAAAACTGATACTCGTATTTGTGTTCAAAAACACTTAGTAATAAAATACGAATAAAGCAGATCGAGACCTGTAAGTGTTTGCATAATAAAAAATGTTAGTAGGTAAATACATAAACTACATACAATGTAAATTGATTAATAAATAGCATTGTATAAACGATGAATATGTATATACAATTGTTAAAGTTAGAGTAAATCCCTGACCCGATTTCAAACAAATTATGAACTGTTCATATAAATCTATTTACTACTTGTTTTGCTTACATGTTTTTTTCTACATAAAGTAAGAATTTAATTAAAAACACGATTACCATTAATCAGGCAAAACTATTCCATCAGCTTTTAATTCATCGGCGAAAGCTTTTTCGATATTCATGATTAGGATCAAATATTTTTTCCAATTCTTTAAACATCTCCACTTTATTCTTGATTAAGAAATCGATTATTTTTTTAGATTGTGATTTTTGGACGTCCGTGCATTTTTTGCAATTAGTTTGGAGCGCATCAGGAAGAACGTCTAAAAAAATAAAAAGTACTTTCTATAATTGCCGATCTGTGTAAATTATTGATGTCAATAAATATAAGAAGCGCAAATTACATTAAATAGTGAGAGAATTATTGAAATTACTTATTACAGCTTAGTTGCTTACGCAATTGAACACTTTCTTATTATAAACAACACAATTAAAATTTCTATTATTAAGTATAATTGCGGATTTTGTTTTTAATTAATTTATTGCGCTTTTTCATTGTAATAATTTTACAAATTTGAAAAGTGCGTGGTGTTCAGATAAGTTTTTAATCTTTAAGTACAATTAAATAAGCTCGTATTTTATCATAACATTGTTTTAACATGGCATTACAATAAACATTAATTACAAATAAGTGACATACGAGATCGAACTTGTTCTCGTACATGTAATATATGGAAATGTTTTATATAATTACAGGCCACTGAAACCTTGATATGTATATGACTCGAAAACGCGAAAAATAATATAATATTACCTCTTAACTTCTGCCCATCGGGCGTACATTTCTGTCCAGTTAAGAGACAGTTATAATAGTTATTCAAAAGTCTGTCACTCTGAAGAATTTCATCTACATCGACACCATCAAACTGATCGCTGTACTTTTCGCCATCAGGACGACAATAAACTGATGCATAAATGACACAAGATGCGATTAACAAAATAAACTTCATTGTTCAGTTTCTCTTAAGATACCGTAAACGAGTTGAAAATAAAACGACCTATTTGTATTTATATCAACTTTATTAAATTATCCCCCCTGATGCAATTACAATTATTTTATAATCATAAGTACGCGTATCGTCATTTAATTAACCCATTAACGGCCACTGTCCCCATATACGGACAGCATGAAAAATAAAATAGTGCTCACATCTAGAGGACTGCAGAGAAATATTATATGGTACAAATTTATGGTAATGCAGTTGTTTAACATACAATAACTACAAATGACATCCGTGAATACTTAATTTTGTTGGTCATCAGTGATATGTGCTGAAATTGGTTGTTTAGAAAAAAAATGTATGGGGTGATTTTCCAATATAAACAAAATTCAGTGGTTCAGAATTTACTTATTAGATATTAGTTAATAAATTACTACAGTGCTAATATTCAAATTATTCTTCTAAGAAGCCAGAAAAGATCATATTTTATGGTGTACTCATTTGGGCACATTGGTGGAAGCGCGATTATTCCTCAGTAACGTTACGCTATGAAATTTTGTTGTTTTTTTTTGCAGACACGCGTCTCCGATTTACCAGAAATTTCTACTAGAAATTTATATTCATAGCATCTATGTAAAATTTCGCTCTGCATTGAAAGGAAGGGTTTCAGAGACTATCATTTAATAATACTTTAAAAATAATAAAACTTTTTAAAACTAATAGTTTGTTCCATTGTCCCCATTTGAATACATGTACATGTCAGAGTTATTACTGGATTCCGAATATTAGTTGCATTTGATTTTTTGTATGTTATAATCTAATTAACAATATTTTTGCAGTAAACAAAAGAATTTTTTTTTAATTCGTGGGCGTTTAACGAGATGATTTGTTTTTGAAAATCTACATTTTTCTTTAAATGGAAAAAATAGGTTAATTGCAAAGATCTATGTAATCATGCAAATGTAAAATAGGGCGTAAACATCGTTTCGACGAATTAAAGTTATAGATTATAAATGAACAAAATTAATTTTTTTTGACCGGCCGTATACAAACAACTACCCCAAAAATCATGGGTTGAATTGATATGTAGGCTTTTTACGTTTACGTTTATTTGTATATCGGAGTATATGTATTTATTTTATTTTTATAAAATGAGTAAGAAAAAGTGAAGTTTTACAAGTTAGTTACGACTTGTGTACGAAATAGCAATGTGGATATTTCAAAACCAATTTTTTTCTATCGCTGACATACCTATACGATCTGTTTTCATTTTAAGTTAAATAAATTGTAAAGAAATTGGGTTTAAAAGTCTTTCCGTTCAAAATTATAAAGAATTTCGTGTTTTACTAGTAGCACTAGTTCGTGACAACATTTCTCACTTCTTAGTAAAACCTCACTTTTTACAACAAAACAATCTATTATTTTTTCAAAATTTGTAATTATTTAACCTAAATTTGGAATTAAGTATAAAACGTTTAAAATTTAAGAAGGCTTGTTCATCTTCAGTGGGTATGTTAGCGATTGTATATAGACAATGATTTTATGTAAAAGATCAAAATTGGTCACAAACTGTGTCTCACAGATGGCGCCACTTTTTTTTTTTTTAAATTTGTTGCATTATGCCGGAAGAACTAGTATCTAAAATTGAATTATTTGATAAATTCAAGCATAAATTGAGTGTCGTTATCAATACTTTATTTTTTAATTAATTTTATGATCAACAACACTCAGTAAGTAGAGTATCGTTTAGAAATTTAATTACTTACAGTAACTATTCACACTTACAGAAATGCGTAATAAACTTCATTATTATTTAAAAAACACGTGTGTAGTACGGTATGACGCAAAAAATTGTTATTTTTTTGAGATTCTACAACACAATTATTTCTTGTTTCATTAATCACATATTAAACGTGATGCAAAATGTAATATAGAAATTAAACTTAATTTTCAAGGTTTATTTAAAAATAATTATCACAATAATGAACATCAACTTTTTTGTACCTTTTTTTATTTTCTTATGAGAATTTTTTCCACAGATTACACTCCATTATTTAGTCCCTTCAAAAGATACATTACAGAAATGAGACGGAATGTACACGCCTTGAATGTTGTTATAATGCAGAGATAAAAACTGTCGTTGTAGTTATTTTTTCGGCTTTCTTTAGTTACGAAGCGAACATAGGTAAAGTTATCTGCACTACAACTACTTAGTCGGCAGATGTGTAAGCAGTCGATTCTTCGATTATTATTACCAACTAAACTTTGAATTAAAAAAATCTCGGATTGTACAATTGCAAACAAACACTAAGAATCATTCAACATCTGTTTTGGTCCTTTTGAAACTTTTCTGTCATGAGAAAATTCAAGTGTAAGTTTACAATTGTATAATGTGCGAATTTCAAGCTGACGCTTAGTTGGTAATAATTATCGAAGAATTAAGTATTGAACCTGCTTACATATTTGCCGACTACGTAGCTTAGCTTAAAAGCTTAGCAGGAAGTTATTAAAATTATTTATTATTAACATTATAAACAAGTACAATTTATGCACTTAAAGTTCAAGTTAATAACTATGTTCCATTCATCAGCTTCTTCAAAAGTTGGGTTATTGTTCTCTGCTCACCTTTAATCTTTTTCAATCCTGCATTTTATTCTTTGCCTTGTTTGACCAATGTAACATTACTCGCGCTTACACAATAATTACTAAATTTGTTTTGTTTATAGTTTTAGTTTTCAAGCTTCTATTTTTGTATTTTTGGAAAATTGGTGTAACCTTTTGATTCTTGTTGTTGTTCGAAAGAGAAACTCTGTTTTTATTATGTATGTTGATCGTATAGTGGTGACAATGATGATCACGTAGCAACTCTTTTTTTGTCTACAAAAATGGCGATACCATATAAAGCGTAAGTCATCGTTAAACAGAGTTAAGTATTGCGGCACCTAGTGTCGACTCGTATTAACGATGACGTACGTATTCATTATCCACTAAGTATTAGCAAAAATAAAAATCTCGAATCGCCTGCTGTAAATTTGCAAGAGGTTGTATAAATAGCATACAAACACCAGGGAATCACCCGACAGCTGTTTTGACACTAAGTGTCGCAAAACTTACTGTTTGAATATGATGTGCCCTTCAGTAAGGAATATAGTTGACAGCACGCATTTGTACAATAGTGAACTTACAGTAGTATAGATGGGGGCATTCAGCAGCAATAACTAGTACATTTTGCAATTACTTTCTGTACATGCAAGTACACGGCGTGTACTTAGCGTAATTGCGCGCGCTTGCGGGGTGTAGACGATGTACATGTAGTGCTTTTTCAATTACTCGGTGCTTGCTACTTTTTAATTACTCTCGGTACTTGTGGGTGTAATTGGTGCAACCCTTTTCACCGCCTCCTTGATGAAGTAAGATGGCGATGCATGTGCGCTTGCGGGGTGTAAACGATGTACATGTAGTGCTTTTTCAATTACCTCGGTGCTTGCTACATTTTTAATTACCTCGGTACTTGCGTGTAATTTTTAATTACCTCTTTGGCACTTGTGGGTGTAATTGGTGCAACCCTTTCACCGCCCCTTGATGAAGTAAGATGGCCGATGATGTGTAAGATGGCTGATAGTGGACCTCGCCCATTGAGGGTGGCCATCTTTTCGAGTACTTGTTCATATGAGTGCTATGATTGGATATTCGCCGCCCCCCCGGGGTGGAGCGCAGTTAAGGCGGCGATTTTTGATTAGAATTGTGGGTGTGGTCGTCTTTTCGAGTACTTGTTGATATGAGTGCGATGATTGGATATCTGCCGCCCCCGGTAGGGTGGAGCGTTGTTAAGGTGGTGATTTTGATTAGAATTATGATATATTTGATAATGATATGCAAGATGGCCGTCTATAATTACAAATCGTCGACACCGCCTCGCGTCGCGGGTGGGTGGGTTAATTGGGCCGCACTCGAGATTACCGAACAAGTTGGAACAGGGAATTATGTCCTTTTCTAACCAAGCATCTCTCTCTCTCTCGATGTGCAGGTGTTGGTTAATTATAAATGCATAGATTGCAACGGGTGGATTTAATTAATTAAGTAGACCTCCGTTTAATCAAACAAGTTAGAACCTAGACTGGCTGTTTTTTTTAATCAACACTTCTTGGAAATATTAATAACAAATGGTTTAAACACAATTAAGCACTTATTAGTTTAAAATAACAACCGCTTACTTTTTCCAAAGACTGTCAAAATCTTAAAACACTTTTTATCGACTCACATACAACCACCTGTAAATTACGTAGTTGATTGAAATAAATCATAAAACGTTAGTTTTAATTTATTTAAAAATTATTATTCATAAATAAATATATATGATTTCTACCCTGCTTGCTTCTCTCCGCCGGGGATGATGGTGGTGGTGGTGGTGTTGTCGGGGCATCCACTGGAAATTCGCGCCGCGAGACGGGAGCGAAGCCTTTCGCGAGCGGTTGGCTGTTCGCCGACTCGAACCATCTGGCTATTTATAAAATTATTAGCAAAACATGCAATGAAAATTCACTTGCTTAACAGTAATGAGTTTCCTATATATAAACCAAACTTAAAGTAAAAAATACATACAACAACTCCTAAGCGACCCTTTTCGCTCCAGCAATACGTAACTGAACGCAATACGTAACTGAACAG